>NQYQ01000039.1:121073-138476 GCA_003055925.1 Escovopsis sp. Ae720 | reverse complement strand
TATCTCCGGCCCTCGTGGCCCCCCGATCCCCCCTCCCCGTGGACTCTCCGCCCCCACCCCATCTGCAGCATCGAGGCCGAGTCCGCTTCGGGAATGAAGGCAGGGATAGCCTGCGTCCCGAGCCCGAGCCCGGCACTTTTGCCTCCAAAATCGCGCACGCGGCGCCCCTCCTGCTTACCTGTCCCGCTGACGCCCAGGGTCTCGACGGCGCCGCGGCCCTCTTCGCGATCGCCATGGCTGTGCACTTCTTCGCCAGCGGGATGGGCGAGCCGTCCGCCCCAGAGGCGCAGATGCTCTTCGACCTGCTGGGGACTCCCTCCCTCAGCGCCCTGGTGGTGCGGTTCCTGGAGCGGTTGCAGGGAGGGGCTATGCAGCCTGCTGCGCCGGCGTCTGCTCAGAAGCAGGGCAATTTATGGCTCTTCCTCGTTCTGAATTAGAGCGAAGATGCTGATGCTCCCGGGAGAGGACTCGGGAGATTGGGCTGATCGGCCGGCCGGCCGATTTGTCATCTGTCTGCATCAATGATGTTTGGTCTACGGAGTGGAGATGCGTGGCTTACTCCGTATTCTGAGTGCCGCGTGTAATATCCGCACATTCAGTCGCCGTTTGGAGTTCGGTCTTAAGGCCGTCAGGGGTATGAGTATCGGTACTTGCTCCGTTTGTACAGATGATGAGTGTGGATGACGGGACCGCCAAGGTTCACGATGAATCCTCGGATGTTACTCAAGGCGGGAATTATTACATCTGTTGCTCCCTCTGTACGGCTTCATGGAGATATTTTCATTGCTATTTATTTCATTTGTCACTTGAGTCTCATACATTATCGAGCTTTCGTCTGATCAGAACTTGAGAAAGTCATTTCCACGTAATTAAGTTATCTCCATGTCTCGTTCATGGCATTCCTTCATCCATGCATGAACTTGAACTGGGATACAAGAATCATATTAAGTTTCAAGATTCAAAGATTCATGGTGGCGTTCCATGTTGTGGTGCTCCCATGTGAATCTCCTAGGCAACTTCGTAAACTTCCGGCCGCGCGTGTTGGTTAATTGTTTCCCAGTCTGGAGCCTCATGCACGATTTGGTGGTATTGCTCCGGGTCTGATTTCTGGCTGAACGGTGGCGGCGGCCCTTGTCCAGGCTCGTAGGACGGCGCCGCCTCCTGAGTGTCAGGCGTCCCCTTTTGTCTGCGTCGAAGGATCAGCCAGCCGACCAGAGCGACGACGCCGATGCCAGCCAGCGAGCCGCCAACGGCGCCTCCGATGACAGCGCCGTGGTTCGAGCTGGACGAATTGCCTTGGCCATCTTTGGTGCTCTCGGCCAACGGAGTGGACGCCGGCAATGTGGCCCTCGACGCATCGTTACTGGTGCTTGTGGATGTCGATGATGTCGATGATGCCGATGACGCTGATGATGCCGATGATGCCGATGATGCCGATGAATTTGCAGATGAAGACGAGGATTTAGATGATGCCGATGAAGACGAGGAGTCTTGAGTTGGTGTCTGGGTTGGGGTGCTTGTAGGCGAGGAATGCGCGGACGAGGTCTTGGAGATGGTGGATGTCTTCGACTGCGAAGGTGGCTTCGTGGGTGCAACGCCAATGGTGGTGATGGCGCTGGGGGTTCCTGAAGGACGATGTATCGATGAGCCACAGACTCGCGGCAAAGGCCAAGCATGTAAGTGAAGGGATTCTGCTCACCTGGGAAGTAGAGGACATTTTGCAACGTGTCACAGTTTGTGCCATTGAGAGTCTCGACATTGAACTGGTTGATGCAGAAATACAGGTCCTGGGGGGTATTGTCGCACTTAAAAATACCCTCACCTCCGCCGGTATTGTCTTCATTCGGATCTATGCAGAAGAGCGGACAGTTGGAGCTCCTCCAGTTCTTGTCCGTGCAGCTTCCGCGAACGAACTGACTTGCACCGGGTTTCTGCAATTCATCACCGGTAGCCTCGCATATGCCATTGGAAAGGCATGCGTATCCCTGGCCGCAGCAGACGGAGTTGGTTGTTGTGTCGGAGCATGGCAGGTCATTTGGCGAGAGAGTTCCATCTGGGTAGAAGCATGAGGCGTCGACGAGTCGGGAGAAATAGAATAGCTGTAGAAGAAGCAGAGTAGGAAGAGAGAGAGAGAGCCAGCGCGGCGAGGCTGTCGCCACCTGGGCCGTTGGAGCCATGATGGATGCGGGATCCCAGATGGATATCTGTGAACAAAGGGGAGGGGGAAAAAATTCCCAAGTCGAGAAGACGTTTGGGTGTTTCCAGTTCCCGGTTGTCGAAAGGGACTTCAAGCAGAGCCTCACCAGTTGATGAACTTGCCCTGTTCCATGAGCCGCAATATCCCTCTCTGAGGCGAAGAAGACGCCGATCAGTCGACGCACGATGAGACGCAACGAGGAGCAGACAAGGAAGAGAAGAAGGCGGAAGAAGTGGAACTCGGGGAACGAGGAGGAGAATAAGAGACGGGTTTGCTACCAGCCCAGCACGATGCCCGTGGCCGTGAGCCTCCAATCTCGAGCCCGGGTGCGTGTGGGGGCCATCCATGAGGCATGGTCCATTCGATACTCGTACTCGTACCTGTAGGTAGGCCTGCATGACCAGGGTTTGCTGGAGCAAGTCCAGGGTGCTCCGCTGCATCTTCGTCGCACTCAAACCGCGGACATTGGTCGAAACGATGCCCGACCACCAGGCTCAGCAGACAAGCATCATGTCGATTTACCCGTGATGGGCTCAAGGACCAAGTACGGCACTCCGTACAGGTACTCGGTAGTACTCGGTACTCGGTACTCGTCGTATCTGCTCGTATGTACGGAGTATCTGATGTACCTGTAGGTATGGACTGCCAGACACCACTATATAGTAGTACCGGTATGTATGTAAGTGGCAGTACGAGTGGCGCTTGTTGTGGAGGGCATCGGCCGCAGGGGTTGTCGCCTCTAGGGAGCGATATTGCTCGGCAAGATGGCCTTCATTGGTCTGCTGAGCGCCGGACCTGTTGCTAAACTCGGCCCTGATGCAATCCATGCATGGCCGGGGCACAGCGCGTTTCAACTCTCGAGGCTCAGCAACCGCCAATAGAGAAGGGCGATGCGAGCATGCACCGGGGATGGGATGGAAAGAAAAGCTGGAGGATTAAGTTGGCTTGATGGGAGGGGGAGGGGGAGGGAGGAGGGGAAGAGGAAGAGGAGAGATGGGAGGGGAGAAGAGACGGAAGAAAAGACTTGGCGTGGACTTGCTTGCCCTGACTCGGATCAGTGGAGCTGCGACTTGGCGGTTCAGCCAATCAGAGAGTCGCGGCCCTGGCGACCTTGGACTTGAGACGTTGGGGCTGTCCCGGAAGGGGCTGCGGGCGGCTCTTTCCTTCGCCTACGACCCGGCACAGGCACAGGCGAGGACATCGCCCCGCGCCCAGTCGTTCCTGCCCCGCCCGGCGCGAACCTCTACCTGTACCTACAGGTATACTCCGTACGAGACGAGTAGGCGCTCCTTCCCATCCGTGCGAGTACGAGTACTCCGTACCTGCACTCGCACTGAGTCGCACTCGCGCTTCCGGTTCTTGTTTCGGAAGTTCCAACCCAAACCCACTCCGTCCTACTCCGGCCTACGAGTACCAGTAAGAGTGCGAGTACGGGAGGCAGTCGCGTCTCTCAAAATGACGACACTCTGACTTCCTCCTCCCGACCGACTGAACCCGACGTGCTTCAAAGTTGGATCCATTTCATCAATCTTCATCAATCAATCTTCATCAACAACCCCGCCGAGCAGCCCAAGACTTAGTCCTTCTACCTATTATCTCCTTCTACCTATCGACATTCCTGTCGCCAGAAGCCCCAGATACAAAAAGCACGACATCCACGAAACCTCTACTCCGTACAGCATACATCATCAGAGAACATGACGTTTGTGAGGCCGCGGGCCTTCATCTGGGTCGCCGTGCTGCTGACTCTGGCCCCCCTCTATCTCTGGACGTTTCGTGGCATTTCAGACTCCCGGGCCATCCCGCTGACCTCGATCCATGCGACGTCTCCTGAATTCGTCCATGACGAATCCTACTTCTGGAGCAATCTGACGACCCATTTCCCGCCAGACAAGATCCGCCCTCTACCATCAGCCGCTCTCCGCGCATTCCCACGTGTCCAGAAGAAGTTCGGCCCGGAATCGTCGCATGCGCGATCAAGGCGTGAAGAGCGCCAGCTGGCCGTCAAGGACACCTTCGCCAAGGCATGGGCGTCGTACAGGGAGCTTGCATGGAAAGATGACGAGCTCGAACCCGTGTCCGGCGGGAGCGGCAACCCCTTCGGCGGCTGGGGCGCAACCTTGGTTGATTCCCTAGATACTCTCTGGATCATGGACATGCGCCGCGAGTTCGACGAGGCCGTAGAGGCCGCCGAGACCATCGACTTCACCAAGTCGACGCTCGATACCGTCAACGTCTTCGAGACCACGATCCGCTACCTCGGCGGCTTCCTCTCCGCCTTCGACCTCAGCGGCGATAAGCGGCTTCTGCGCAAGGCCGTCGAGGTCGGCGAGATGATCTACAAGGCCTTCGACACGCCCAACCGCATGCCCATCACCCGCTGGGCCATCCACGACGCCATGGCGGGGAAGGAGCAGTCCGCCGACGGTCAGGTGCTCGTCGCCGAGATTGGAAGCCTGTCCATGGAGCTCACGCGGCTCTCGCTCGTCACGGGGGACCCCAAGTGGTTCGACGCCGCCCAGCGCATCACGGACCTCCTCGCCGCGCAGCAGGACTCGACCCTGCTCCCCGGCCTCTGGCCGCTCATCGTCGACGCCGAGAAGGAGGTCTTCGACAGGGGCTCGACTTTCACCCTCGGCGCAATGGCAGACTCCCTCTACGAGTACCTGCCCAAGATGTCCGCCCTCACCGGCGGCCAGCTCCCCGTCTACCAGACCATGTACGAGAAGGCCGTCCCGCCGGCCGTCAAGCACAACCTCTTCCGGCCCATGACGCCGACCAACGAGGACATTCTCGTCTCCGGCAGCGTTCAGATGAGGGTGCAAGACTTCGGCAAGTCCTCCCTCGAGCTCGACCCCCAGGGCCAGCACCTCGTCTGCTTCCTCGGCGGCCACTTCGCCCTCGGCAGCAAGCTCTTCAACCGGCCCCAAGACCTCTCCATCGCCTCCAAGCTCGTCGACGGCTGCATCTGGGCGTACAAGGCCTCGCCGCGCGGCATCATGCCCGAGACCTATACCATGCTCCCTTGCTCCCCCTCCTCGACGTCCCCGGACCAGAGCCCCAGCGCCTCCAGCTGCCAGTGGGACGAGCGCGCATGGAAGCAGCGCGTCCTCCAGATCGCCAGGGACCGCGACAACGCCCGCGACCAGCCACAGCTCACCGACCAGACGACGGCCGACGAAATCATCGCCCGCGACCGCCTCCCCGCCGGCTTCACCTCCATCCCGGACACCCGCTACATCCTCCGCCCCGAGGCCATCGAGAGCGTCTTCGTGCTCTACCGCGCCACCGGCCGCGCCGACCTCGTCGAGTCCGCGTGGGACATGTTCAGCGCCATCAACGAGACAACGAGCACCGCCCTCGCCAACTCGGCCGTCTGGGACATCACCACGCCCCGCAGCCAGCCGGCCCAGATGGCCGACTCGATGGAGTCCTTCTGGATGGGCGAGACGCTCAAGTACTTTTACCTCATCTTCAGCGAGCCGAGCCTCATCAGCCTGGACGAGTACGTGTTCAACACGGAGGCGCACCCCTTCAAGCGCCTGCTCAAGTAACGCACGCGGGCCGGCTCGCTCAAGTTCTGGATTAGGCACATCTTTACATAATATATCATGTACTATATTTTTCTCTCGTTTCTTCCTTACTTAGTATCTATCTTTCTCTCCTCGATTAGGCATTCCTCTATATCATCATGTTTCTCTGGGTTTCAAGTTAGTATCCTAGAGTTTCCGCTACAATAGACAAGACGGCCATTCCAAAGGGCTCATGTCCAGCATCACAGGATGTTCAATAGTCTCATGTAGTCATGGAATATGTTATATATCATGCCGTTGCATACCAAATCGTCGTATGCTCATAAATGCCGTACAAATATATATAGACAGACATCTATCCAGCCATGCATCCCCAGATCATGCTATGTATGCTCGCGTGCCTGGATACACCTATCCAGGTCTTGCGCCGCCTTGTTGTGAACCCCTATTTTCCCAATATAAAACAGAGACACAAAACTAAACTAAAATGGCCTTTTTTTTCCCTTCTCCGAAAAAAAAGGAGGAATCTCTGGACGCTTCAAGCAGCATGACCAACTCGTATAACCAAAACAAAAAAAGCGCCAAATGCAGGCCCAGGGCAAAGGCGGGAAACGGAGGAGTGGAAGGGAAAAATAAGGAGAAGAACGCTGAGGCCGGCCCGCAACTGTCATCGAGACGAGTGTAACAGCATCCAACAAAATAACCCGCCCAAGTATAGAAACGCCGTCTCATTATCGTCCGTCCGTAGTGCAAATTGAGAGAAAGAAATCCTGTCTTTCGAAGATAGTCGCTTGATAATAACAAAGGGAAAAAAAAAGATCAAAACAAAAGGAAGATGACAAAAGGAAGGCTGATATTCTTTGAAGGCGATGCCAGCTACTACCGCAGCGTGGCAAAATTCATCTCGCCTGTTATGGGGCTCATGCCCACCATGGACGCGTCCCTGGCCATGGAGTGGAAATCCCCCACGGCCCGCATCGGGGCGTGGCTCGGCATGGTGAAGCTATCCTGTCTCTGGTGTCCGCGACCGCCTCCCATTGCGCTCATTTGATGCGCAGGCTGCATTATGTGAGACATGCTCTGCGGGCCCATGGGGTTTATATGCGGCCCCAAGGCGTCGTGGCCGTGGCTGATGGATTGGCGAGACATGTGCCGGTGTTGGTGGTGTTGGCTGTGCGAGGGGTGCGGCCCGAGAGGGCTCATCACCATCTCCGGCATTGGCGCGCAGCCGTAGCCATTGACGTCGTGCTGCGGGTAGTCGAGGGTGGGAGACATGATGCTCGGCGAGGTCACGAAGGCGCCCTTCATCTTGTCGCTGGGGGAGATCGAGCCGGTGCAGACGGAGGCGGAGTCCGGCGTGCTGCGGCTAATGTCCATGGCGTATCTCTTCTCGTACTCGTCCAGGGAGAACTTGCGATCGTGGTCGTCTTCCATCATCGAGAGCTGCGGCGGCTGGGCCATGCCGGCGTTTCCGAAGCCGTCAAAGATGTCGACACTGGCCATGGCGGGGCTCTCGGGGGCGTCTTGGAGCATGGGATTGGCGAGGCGGGGGAGCACGTCGCTGACCTTGCTCATGAGCAGGGGCAGGAAGCGGTAGTCGCCAGTTCGCGAAGCGGCGACGACGGTGATTATGTGCGTGAGGTGCTCGCGGGGACCCATCGCGAAAGGGTCTCGAGAAGGGGGCTGCATGGCCAGGTAGTCTGTCAGGGAGTAGGCGGTCTCGATGAGCTTCTCGAGCAGGCCCGAGTTCAACAACTCCATGCCTTGGCCGGGGAACTGAGAAGCCATGTTCATCAAGAGCTCACGAGCAACGGCCATCGGGTACTGGAAGGACTCCTGTTCGGGGCCGTTAACGACACTGTTGTTCAGTTGCCATAGTGTGTTTTTGAGCCATTGCTGGTTGAGGTGCAGGTCGTCGTAGCCGGAGTCCTGGCAAAGATATGACTGGGTGAGCTCGTTCAGCTGCTTCTGCAAGTTAGAAACGTATTGTGGGGAGAGATGGCTTCGAGTCTTGTTCCACGTGGCCATGAATGCGTCATCAAAATGCCGGAAAAGGTTGACGAGGAGGATGAAGCCATCGAGCTGGTGGGCAAGAGGGTCGGTGGGATCGTCGCTGAGGGTCGGGAGGTTGATCGTGGCCTGCAGGGTGAGCGGTCTCTGGCGCTGGATGGCGTACGCTCTGTCAGGATACTAAGTCAGCACGCATTTCGGATTTTCAAGCCCAATCAAAAGCGCCGGAAAAGGGATGCTCGATCCCCCTGACACTAGCAGGGCACTTACCGCTCAATGACGAAGAAGAGCCAGTAGAGCCGCCGTCGCCGAGCCGCCTCGGCAGGCTCGAATTGCATGTAGTACTCTTCCTTGTTCATGCCGGCCATGTGGATCATGGTGGTTGCCTCGCGAAGATAGTACCAGGCCTTGTCGTGCATCTCCTGGCCGTAATAGCAGCCAAAGATGAAGAAATTTGTCGCCAGCGCGTTCAGAGTGATCATGTCGAGATACTCGTAGCCCTTGCGGACCCTCAGGGTTTCTTCCAGAAGCAGCTGGCTCGAGATGATGTTGGCGCCGGGGACCATGTCGAGATTGTAGGGGTCGTTGGCGGGCATCGTCATGCCCGGCTGAAGCATGCAGAAGGCGCACATGGAGGCCATGAGGCAGTAGGCATCTCGGTTCTGCTCCATGTAGAGGACTTGCTGTTCGACGGCTCTCCGGTCAAGGATCGGGGCCTGAGGGTTCATGTGATCGAAGAAGAAGGTGGCACACTCCTTGACCAAGTCGCTGGTCAACAAACCGGGCGTCGGGGTGAGGCTCGAGCTCGGGGGCGCGCAGGGGATTCCGTTCATCCGGTTCTGGACCTTGGCTGAGAGGCTCGTCTGTCTTTGCGTCTCGCGCAACTCGCTGATGACCTTTGCTCTCGAGCCCTTGGGGCCCTTCTTCTGAGGAATGGCATTGTAGGTGCAGGACAGCTGCGTCGATGAGCAGTTGCGACAGGGGTTGATGCCGTCGCATTTAACTTTCCTGCGATGGCAAGCATCGCAAGCTCTCTTGACAGCCTGAGACATGCTGGGCGGAGAAGAGCGATTGAAGGTTGGGGTTGGGAGTTAGGACCGTCACGGCAGACCTGGAAGACCTGACACAGTATCCGAAAGGTCAAAAAGGGGGTGTACCGGTAGGAGGAGACAGGAGGGAAAAGAGCGCGAGAACGAAGGTGAGACGGAAAGGTAGAGTTGGAGAGAGTTGGAGAGAAATCGAGGGGTTGTGGGGTGTGATGGGTCGCTGCCACCAGACACGAGCAGGCGGGAAGGGGCGGAGGCGACAGGACCGACGAGAGACTGATAGTTGATGGACCCGATCGAACCGTCGGCGCTGAACCCCAGGAAAATTTAAGCTATGCGGGGAGAAATCCACAGGCGGCTGAGGGGATGATGTGCACGCGCAGGTTCGCCGTATGAGTACTCGTACTGTATGTATGTACGAGGATTCGGATGGCCCTGAGCACTGGGTACCGCGCGATGTATGTACCGGGCGAAGACTTCCAAGTCCTGTACAGTACTCCGTACTATGTAACTGCACGATGCGCAAGCAGCACGGAGTAGTAGACGGGAGGTGGTGTGAGAGAGTGGTCGAGAGTGGGTGGACGAAGGAGACGGGGAGGTATTATTCGGCCCTTTCCAAGCGGGCCAGGAGCCGTGGAGTATCGCTTAGATCGGCGGAGACGAGGGGATCCGAATGATTGGAGGCTGGAGGAGAAATGGATGAAAGAGAGAAGGGCGGCTGATGGTGAATCACGAGGAGACGGTGCATTGATTGCTGATTTCTCAGAAGCAGGGAATTCCCGCCGTCTCTCGCTTTCGGACTTTTTTCCCCCCCACAGAAGTTGGACCGGACGAAGAAGTCGAGAAGTCGAATTGAATTTTGGGCGGGAGGCGAAAGATGGGTCAAGTGGTCAGGTCAAGGATTGATATGGGAGCGAGGCGAAAATCGAAGGGCGAGGGACCGAGTTTTCTTTCAGAAGGGGGGGGCGAAGCGGAAGATGAGGTTCGACCCGAGGTACGAGCAAGTAGGTACTCGTACTCGTACAGGCTTGAACTCGTTGAAGCGGGCTCATCTGTCTTGTGGCCTGCTGAATTCTGGAATGAGCAGGGAGCGTGGAGCACGGAGCAGGGAGCACACTGCCACTGAACTGGGGACATACTGCCTACTACGGTCGGAGTCATCGTACTCGTACCGGTACTCGTACTCGTACGAGGACGGAGCATGTACCAGTCGGGTTCGTTGGCCTGTCCGAAACGGGGGGGGGGGGGGGGGGGGGCGGGGGGGGGGGGGGGGGGAAACGGGGGTCGGGGGGGAGGGGGGGGGGGGGGGGACACGGTGGTGATGGAGGTGGAAACCAGAGGCGCAGGCGGGCGGAATTGGTGGGTTCTGATGGGCATGATGGATGTGGGCGCTCGGCGCTCGGTGCTCCGTACGGAAAGGACTAGCGCGCTCCTCCTTGGCGAGATCCTCCTGCCCGAATCCTGACTAGACGTCTTTGAAGGGCCCTGGTCCTTGTTCCGCCGGGTGGGCCAGACTGCAGAGGTCGCACTGGTCGCAGAGAAGTGCGGAGGAGGCACCAAGGTGGCATCGCGTGGTTTGCGAGGTCGAGCTCCGAATGTGCGCGCGTGTGCGTGTGTGTGTGTGTGTGTGTGTGTGATGGCGAGGGCCGAAAGTGAGGGCTACCTCTCCCGGTACGGAGTACGGAGTATACTAGTAGGTTTACTACTACGGAGTACCTACTTAGTACCTCAGCGTGAGCCGGGCTTAGTCATGCTCTCGATTGAATTTGGAAAGTTGATTGATGGATGATGAAAACTTGGAAGCCCGCGGAAGGAGCACTGGTCTGAGGATGCTAGTACCGAGTACGACTACCAGTAGGTACGACTACCTTAGTACGGAGTAAATCTCGACCGACTTTCCCCGGACGCGAGGGGCTACATCAGGTGCCTTCCATAAAGAGATACTCCATAGAGGTACAAGTACAGGTAGCACTTCGGAGGCTCGAAGAAGTACGGAGTACGGAGCACAACTTCAACGATCTGTTCTCGCGATGAGGACGTCAATCAAGACTTCCATGCTGAGTTTGTCCGCATACTGGTATGTACATGAGATATCTCGGCCTCAAGCCGTCTTGGTCGTACAGGCATGCTCGCACGATCTGTGTCGTCGTGCTGCGATCGATCAAAAAGCGCGCTCGTGAGAGGCTCCGGCAGCACCGTAAAGAGACGCGGCAGCACTGTACATACGCACTGTAGCCCCGCACTGCCCCTGCCCCCTCGTGCGCCTCCACACAAAACCGCACCGCAGGGTGTGATTGGTCAAACTCCGCGTCGCGGGCCAGGGCTGCCCTGGCCAGACCGTTAGAGCCCGCTCTGGCATCATTCAATGATCAACCACATACGACAGGTCGAGTAGGTACCGGGAGTACAAGTACTCCGTACCCAGTGCTCGTACTCGTTCCTACCGGTAGTACTCGTACTGGTACCATTCAATTGTTAGAGGAATCAGTGATTGATCCATCCATCCATTGATCCATTGAATCAATCAATGATTGGATCAATCCATTTGCTCCTCTAAATCCACCATTTGAGCCACAGGGGGCTGCTGCGCCGCTCGCAACGTCGCACACTGTGCCAAACCCGCCGGGAAGTCGTCGATTTGGGGCTGGCTGCCAGAGCGGTGCCCTAGAGTGTTCTGAGCACAAGGAGTACTCCTATACTCCGTAGTAGGTACTCGTACACACCGTAAGCGAGCCCCGGCGCGCACTGGCTGGCAGCTGCTGGTGCCAAAAGTTCAAAGTTGTGCCATCGAGGGCTTCCACGACCCGTCAATTGGATTTAATTTTTCAACAAATCAATTCATCGATTCCAGCCCACAGCACTGTTTTGCGGCAATTTTGCGCGTTTAATATAATCAATATGTATTGATAGGTAGAAGAAGAAAAAATCACGGACGGCTCGCCCACTCCAATTGATCTTGATCAATCAACCAACCAATCAATCCATGGATCCATCAATCCATCCATCCATCCATCTCGACGACTTGAGCAATGGATCGCTTCGTCGCCCGAGCCGCGGATCCCATCGAATCGGTCAGCAGCTTACGAGTACTGTTCGTGCCGTACGAGTACGAGTACCGGTACGAGTTGGAGAACACACCGCACCAGCACGATTACGAGGACAGTCCCTGACCGGACTTGATCGCTCTCACCACTATCGCCACGCGAAGTCCCCTCTCAGTGAAGCCGTACTCGTGCTTTCGTTAGATCGATCATTGATCTTTCGGGTCCAGAGCTGCGACCCATGCCGTGAGACTGACTCCCTGCGGGGGCCAGCAGAGCCGACCTGGCATTTGCCGGCCACCCGTCATCTTCTACCGCTGAACGAGTAGAGTCGTACTCGTACGGAGTGTTCTGTACCATCCATCAATCCATATTCAAGTCAGCCCAGTATTTTCGTTCCCGTGAGAGACATTGATAGATGCTTGGTCTGGAGGCCTGAATAGGAAACTAACGGAGTTTACAGGCACAGTGTTTCGGATCTTCTGACCCTCGAGAAAGTACGAGTATGGGTAGCCATCTCCCTGACCTCTGCACATCATGGCAGATGATTGCAGGAAAATAAGGGAAGCAGAGAGAGATGCCAAGCAGAAGCAGACGACTACCAGTATGTACGAGTACTCGTACGAATACCGGCATCAACTGGGCAGGGGACCAGGATCCGGGCCTGACATTGCACGAGTTTCAGCTCCCCGAGACACACAGATCCTTCATCTTGATCTCGAGAAGCGAACGCTTACTCGTACTCGTACGAGTACTCGTACCTACGGTCGACCGCGTCCAAGTGAAGAAAGCAGAGGGTTTCGGTTTCCATAGGCTTTCCCTGTCTCCTGTCACCCACCGCGGACGAGGGTGGAATTTCGAGCGAGCATCCCCACAGCACTGTGCGCTGCGAGACGTGCACGGCCAGCGGAGCTGGCTGCATGCGCCCAATGCGGACCACCCGACACCACAGCACAACACGGCGGAAACGATGAAGAAGATGGGGAGAAAGGAGCGGAGCTCCTAAAAATAAGACCCTCGAGCCCTCGGCCTCGCCCCGGTCCCTGCCTTCCCTTCTTTTGTCACTTCTGTCACTTCTGTCACCTCCGTCACCTCCGTCACCTCTACGAGTATGAGACAGATGCCCGTGCCTTGTGTCCCACAGACGCCTCGGCTCTTGAATCCGGAGTCGAGCTTGGATTGAGCTCGACCTCGAAATGATGATGCGGACATCAAATGGCACCAATCTATCACGCAGTACGGAGTACTCGGCTCTGTCATGCCCATCTCGTGTCGAGAGGGACTTTTGGCATCACAGCTCATGTCGGCGGCGACCATACTCGTAACAACAAAGCTTACCGGTAGTCCTGCACCAGGAATCTGCACCCCAGACTCGAGGAGACTGACGAAAAAGGAAAACCCACGCTTGCTTGTTACTGGCAGCAATACGGAGTACGGAGTGAGGAGTATGTACTCGTACTCGTACGAGCACGAGCACGAGTACTACGTACCACGGAGCCCTGTACGAATACATCAATACATACAGGTACAGACTACGGAGTACTCCGCACTCCGCACGCTCGATGCTGTTTGTGGCGTCCTGGACTCCCCAGTCGAGCGTTTTTGCTGGCACCCGAAGAACTCTGCTGTCTCGAACAGGTGTTTTCGGAGAACGGGGGACTCCGCACTCGGACTTTGGAGCACAAGTCCTGTTGGTGCGAATACGCGGATGCCTTTCCTCCTGTCCCGTCCATGATACGACCCTGGATGGAGCCGTACAGGTAGGGGATAGTGAAGAGTACTCGTACGAGTACGAGTACAGATACATACATACGGATATCGTACGGCACTGGCAGATGGTGGATCCTGGATCTCGCAATTTGGTACGGAGTACGGAGTGCGAGTTCGAGTACTCGTACATATGGAGTAGGGAGTAGCAGATCCATCTCCCTGCTGAGGCCATCGCGAGCCGGCATCTCTTTGCGAGAGCCATCGATCCAAGGCTGGCCCTCGGAACTCGCTCATCCCCAACGTGGTCCATTCCCTCGCCAAGACAGCGTTCATTGTCGATAATTCGACCTTAATCAAACCAGGCCTGTCACTGACATGAGCAAATAGGCAATACTTTGGGCAATTGCGGGTCGCCTTCCATCTCCTGTGCTTCAAATTTACAGCTCCGGATCCATGCCTGTACGAGTAATCTCGACTCTTCACAGGGAAGGCACACAGAGCTCATCTACAGAGACGGGGACGAGTATCGTACGGGTGCAGTCTTCGTAGAGCGCAGGGACTGTACTCATACTCGTACAGGGAGCCCTCGTGCCTGCAGATCTGCATCCAGGTCACCCTCCGGAGCACCGTCAACGCGTTGTTTCTCCGTCATGCGAGGTTTCGGCAGCCAGGATTGCAACAACGGACGGACTGCCTATTCCGGGGAGCAGCCTCGAGTGTCTCAAATTTCCAACGCCCTGGACCCCTGGCCACTTCCAGCGACCTGCGGGATGGCCAGCCATCCTTCCATTTTGATCAACCTTGGGTCGACTCGAATCCCCGAGGATTGCATGCAGATGGATGATGGATCTCATGGATCCTTTGGTTCCCTCTACTCGTGCCTGTAGGCCTTTCGAAAAAGAGCCAGGTTCGGTTCAATGTGCAGATACATACATACAGGTAGGATTTCGTGAGAGCACAGCAACCAGTGTTGCATGCGAGGCCAACACATGAGCACGAGGATGCGCTCACCCGTGCAAATATGTCCTGACCTACATACATACATGCCTACATACATATGTATGTGCTAGTGTGCTCCCATCATGCGTCCACAGATCGAGATGGATAATTACGCGACATGTCTCGGACCGTCCACTGCGAGGCGCGCAGACGCGAAGACTTTGTTTGGAGGAGCGACGCCACAGGTCTGACTCCAACATGAGCTCGCGGGGTCATGACGACAGAAGAAGGAAAGGAAAGCAAGACAGCGAATCGGCAAGGACTCTACGAGTGCTCGTACGAGCATGAGGGATTCCTTTTTCGCCGCGGGGTCTCGCTAGATCACGGGATCGAGCTCTCTCAAAAGGTGCGAGGGCATCGTGGAAGCCCCCCCCAGGAAGTCCCCCCGGGCAACTTCCCCCCTTACCCCTGTGCGGGTGGGAACTTGAAAAGATGCATAGTTTTTTTCCCTGCAGATTGGAAGGATTCGTGCATTAGTACCTGTATAGGAGGCTCTTACCCGGGCCCTGAACCGTCAGATGGTCGAAAGAATCCGAGTCGAAGGCAGCTCGCCCTCAAGCTGCAGGTTTGTCTCGAAGACATTGAGCTTCTTTCTCACGGCATGACAGGCGGCGACTGCAGGCATACAATGCCTACCCGTACGAGTACGAGTACAGGTACGAGTACTATCCGCGGAACAAGGTAGGACTGTGAACGACTAACTCAGTGGCAGGGTTCATCACGGATCCAGACGCAATTTCGAGGGAGAAATGGAAAGGGGGATTACACGCATGAGTCCTACTCTCTTCTGCTGGGGGCTGCAAAGCAGAGGCTGTCATTTCCGGCCAGGCTGAGGGTAGAAGCCTACGATGTGCCACTCCTTTCAGCTTCATCTGCGCTTCAACCCTCGTCACACGAGTACTCGTACTCGCACATACAAGTCCTGGTGTGCTTGTGGCCGTGACCGCGACCGTGTGGTCCTACTCTCCAGCACACTTCCGGCACGACCTGCGCGGGATCATGGTCCCAAAGCGGTCGAGTCCAGTGATGGATCTCGCCTCTCACCTCGCACCAGTTCGGCCCAGCGCGCCCGGCTCCCCGTTGCACAAGAGCCGTCATTGGCTTTGCGAAGCGAAAGCAGAGACGAGTGGCTCGTGACACACGGCGCAGGCGATTCGCGCGATGACGGCGAGGGGCGAGCATTGTTGCGCTCATGCTCCGTTGTGGCGTGATGGGCGGCGCTGGTTGATGGGCTTTTGCTGGTGTTACGGGGCCTGGTGGTATGGCCGGAATGCAACGTCTCGCCGGCTCGTTCAATCCCAGAGGTCTCTTCTCCCAACCCCAACAAGACCCCTCAAGCGTGAGGGGGCGAGGGAACGGAGCCTTGGAGGGGCTGAGGTACCGTCAAAGGTAGGGGGGATGCGAGATGGCCGCTGAGATCGGCATAGAGCACCTCGTGCCGTCTCTTGACCAAAGATGAAATGCACGGCTCGAGCCGCCGAAGCAGAGCGTCATTTTTTTTTCTTTGAAGCTGAAGTCGAAGTCGATCTCGATCTCTCCTCCATCTCCTCATGTTCGTTTTCTCCAGTGCCACGAGATGCAGCAGTCAGAGAGAATATCCGACGACACCAAGCAGGTATCGCAGAAAGAGGATGTACGACTGCCATTGTTGCCCTCGTCGCCGCTGCTCCCGCTGCCATTCTCTCAATCAGTCCATCTGCCATACCGAGTCAGCCGACTTCGTTACCCAGATTGATGATGAAGAACAAGGCATGCCAATCACATCGAGGGGGCAAGCTCTCTCGTGTGGCCACTGTATACCATCGCGCGAATCTTTGACCGACCATCAAGCATGAAGGCCGGATCCCAAGATTCTCGGGGGGCGGTCGTTGTGTTCTCAGAGTAACAATGCCGCGCCTTTATCAACCGCCAGAGGGAAGCTCTCTGATGGGGGGGGATGGAGAAAAAGGAGACCATCGGCTCGTGGACGAGGAGTAGGGGAGTCGTGAATTGGGCCTCTGCACTCTCCATGCGAAGAAACCGGTTGCCACGATCCTGTCCTCCGGCCCCTAATTGACCACCAATCATCCAATATTCGTCGTCGCCATGCTGAGAGTTGTCTTCTTCGCAGGCCTGGCCTTGGCCAGTCTCTGGGCAGCAAAGGAGAACGACAAGCACCGGCTCCCCAAGTGAGGAGGCCCCCCCCCCCCCCTCCCGGGACAATGCGTCCCGAGGTCCCGAGCTTCTCGATACATTGATATATCTAACCTTGATGCGCAGAACCCTCCATCAGGAGGAAGAGTACTGTGGCCCCGGCCTCCCCCCTCTCGGCAACGCTCAGCACCCCAAGTCTCGCCCATGCTACGGGCCCTCCAATCTCTACGAGTCCTCCATCTCCTTCCACGGCGAGACAGTCCCCGTCTCCGAGCAGAGCACGGCGACGACGACGACGACGACGACGACGACGACAACCACCGAGACCATACTAGAGACCGAGCAGCACTCCGGGCGGTCCTGCACACGCTCCCATGAGCCCGTCCACTCCACGGCCATAGGAGACCCGTACATCACGACAGTACCAGTCAGATCGACCTCAGCCGCGAAGAGCTCGAGCTCCTCGGCATCGGACTCCGAGCCCGAGTCGTCCGAGACGGACAGTCGCAAGGCCGCCGCCACGGCCACGTACACCGAGAATGAAAGCCCGCCCATCGTGACGGGCGGTGCGGCGACCGCGCAAGTCGGCGGGATGGGTGCGTTTGGGGCCGTGGCGGGCCTGCTTCTTGCTTTGGGGTGATGAAATTGGACTCTCGGGCTTGCGTAAAAGCCTGGCAGTGGTCCTGTCTGTTTTTGCCCATTTTGCTGTGTTTCGGGGCATGTGAATGCAAGAT
>NQYQ01000039.1:86543-121061 GCA_003055925.1 Escovopsis sp. Ae720 | reverse complement strand
CTCATGTTCGTTTTCTCCAGTGCCACGAGATGCAGCAGTCAGAGAGAATATCCGACGACACCAAGCAGGTATCGCAGAAAGAGGATGTACGACTGCCATTGTTGCCCTCGTCGCCGCTGCTCCCGCTGCCATTCTCTCAATCAGTCCATCTGCCATACCGAGTCAGCCGACTTCGTTACCCAGATTGATGATGAAGAACAAGGCATGCCAATCACATCGAGGGGGCAAGCTCTCTCGTGTGGCCACTGTATACCATCGCGCGAATCTTTGACCGACCATCAAGCATGAAGGCCGGATCCCAAGATTCTCGGGGGGCGGTCGTTGTGTTCTCAGAGTAACAATGCCGCGCCTTTATCAACCGCCAGAGGGAAGCTCTCTGATGGGGGGGGGATGGAGAAAAAGGAGACCATCGGCTCGTGGACGAGGAGTAGGGGAGTCGTGAATTGGGCCTCTGCACTCTCCATGAGAAGAAACCGGTTGCCACGATCCTGTCCTCCGGCCCCTAATTGACCACCAATCATCCAATATTCGTCGTCGCCATGCTGAGAGTTGTCTTCTTCGCAGGCCTGGCCTTGGCCAGTCTCTGGGCATCAAAGGAGAACGACAAGCGCCGGCTCCCCAAGTGAGGAGGCCCCCCCCCTCGGACAATGCGTCCCGAGGTCCCGAGCTTCTCGATACATTGATATATCTAACCTTGATGCGCAGAACCCTCCATCAGGAGGAAGAGTACTGCGGCCCCGGCCTCCCCCCGCTCGGCAACGCTCAGCACCCCAAGTCTCGCCCATGCTACGGGCCCTCCAATCTCTACGAGTCCTCCATCTCCTTTCACGGCGAGACAGTCCCCGTCTCCGAGCAGAGCACGGCGACGACAACGACGACGACGACGACGACGACGACAACCACCGAGACCATACTAGAGACCGAGCAGCACTCCGGGCGGTCCTGCACACGCTCCCATGAGCCCGTCCACTCCACGGCCATAGGAGACCCGTACATCACGACCGTACCAGTCAGATCGAACTCGGCCGCGAAGAGCTCGAGCTCCTCGGCATCGGACTCCGAGCCCGAGTCGTCCGAGACGGACAGTCGCAAGGCCGCCGCCACGGCCACGTACACCGAGAATGAAAGCCCGCCCATCGTGACGGGCGGTGCGGCAACCGCGCAAGTCGGCGGGATGGGTGCGTTTGGGGCCGTGGCGGGCCTGCTTCTGGCTTTGGGGTGATGAAATCGGACTCTCGGGCTTGCGTAAAAGCTTGGCAGTGGTCCTGTCTGTTTCTGCCCATTTATGCTGTGTTTCGGGGCATGTGAATGCAAGATACCCGCTTCGAGAGCTTGTCTGGTGCCTTGTTTTTTTTTTTTTTTTTTTTTTTTTCATCTCCTTTTCTTCCTCGTGAAAAAAAGGGGGGAGAGCCGCTCAGAATGGATTACAGACGAGGGCAATGGACAAGTTCGATTTGTCTTCTTCTTCTTTCTTATTTTTTTTTCAAAGCGGCGGGGGTTTTGACATGGGAATCCCCCATTGCTTTTGGATCAATCAATGTCATGGATCAAATGTATTGTTGACGTTGCCCCGACGAAGCGAAGCGCGATGGAGAAGAGCATTCATGATCCATCAGATCCATTCGGTGGAGGGAAAGCAGAGTCTTCATCTCCATTCAATGCTGTGCCTCCATCGGATTCATCAATCAATATGATGCTGCCTTCCTCGTCCCTGCTCTGCATTCAAGTCTATCGTCGAGCTCAAGCTCGCTCCTGTCTTCTTCTTCTTCTTCTTCTTCTCCTCAATATTCTCCTGTCCCCTCCTCCTCCTCCTACTTCTCCTTCTCCTCCTCCTTCTCCTCCTTCTCTCTCTCTGAGTCTCTCTCTACATCTACAGTCGATCGGGTCCCTCCCCCTTCGCCATCCAAGATTCATCCTCCTCAACATCCAGACATCAATCGCACTCTTCTCTGCCAACATCTATCCCTCCACGCCTCATCTTCAAAGTCTCTTTGGCTCTAGCATATCTTATTACTTTCAAATTCTGTCTTCATCTTCACGCCACTCAGTGCGCGACAAGTCGCCCCCCCTCCCCCTTCATGGTCTTCCCACCGCCGTCATTCGGCCCTCATCCGAATGCTGCTCGTCCTGGCCCCTCGATGGATTCCTTCGCCAAGTGCTCGGAGCTCTCCCGCCAAATATATCTAGCCAATCTCCTCGAGAGACAGCATCGGGTCAGCGTCTTGAAAGAAATGATGCAAAATGACCACCAGCCGTGGAGGCTGCGCTCCGCCCCTCCGCCCCGGCCGGTCGTCGTGCCACAGCCAGCGTCCCTCTCGCCGAAGCGCTCCGCGGCGCATCTCGAGACCCACGACGAAGACTCCAATCCCGAAGACGACGCGACCTACTCCCCGCGCGTCGGGTACGACACCAAGACGCCGAAGATGGGCGAGCCGTCCGATCCCAGCAAGACGGCAGCGTCGCGGCACAATCGGAAAAGGGCGAAGCGGCAGCACATGGTGAGCGAGCAGGACGACCGTGTGGGGCGCTGGCTCGCCAACCAGCCCACAGCGGAGGGTCCTTTCTCGTTGGCTCCCACGCGAGATCCTCGTGAGGACGGGTCGAAGGAAGGGTTGGGCGGCGATGCGACATACGGCAGCAACAACAGCAGAAGTAGCAGCAGCAGCAGCAGCAGCAGCAGCAATAGCACCACTCACGGGCTGCATGACGAGGACTTCGAATCATTCCGAGAAGCCTTTGAGGAGGATGCACTGGGCGAAGACTCCTACGCCAAAGCGGAAGGTCCAAAGACAGTCGGGGATGAAGAAGATGAAGACTTCATGACGGCGATGAAGAACTCGATCCAGACGGCGAGGCTTGAAGAAGAGATGCGCCAGATCAACAATGGGGAGCCTTCGACTACGATAGGACCTCCGGATGGGAGGCAGCCGTCGGAGCTCAGAAGCATCACCAACGGAATGGAGGCTGCCAGGCTTGTATCTACTTCTCCTTTGGCCACGGCATCTCAGGGGTCCACGGCAGCCGCCTCAGACGTCGGGGCCTTGCGGACGATGTGCAAGGAGGGCGCAGAAATTCTCGTCAAGATCAGTCAAATCGAGGGACAATCGGGCCTTGAGTTGCCTCCAGGAATTCTGAGCCTCGACGAGACAGCCAAACCACAGACTGCCGAGGACTCGACATCTCCTCGGACCCCTCCAGTCAACAACATGACTCCATCGGGTGTTCAGGGGCTCCCGCCTGCCATTAGCCCACCATCTTACACATCTCTCGATGCCTCCAAAGAGATTCACATCACCCTGAAAATGGAGGAAACGGACGTCGATCCGTCTCCGAAGGCCGCAGAACCCATCGACACGTCAGAAGCTGCTGCAGAGCTCGCAGAGTTCCCCCCATTGACGAAATTTAGGAGACGCGGATTGGTCAGTTCCGTCCAAGAAGAGATGACCCTCGACTGGGTGGATTCAGGAAGTTCGGATGTGAAAATCAAGATAGAAGAAGACCTGGGCACGGAAGAGGTCCCGGAGGTCGAAGTGAAAATCGGATCCGCCCTCCGCGACCCCTATCTCATTAGCAATGCCGATAGCGATGACGAAGAGGACTACGAACCATGGGAAACATTACACGAAATGGATCCACATGATGCAGAAGCCAGGAGGATCTCCAAAGGCAAGTGGAGAGAAGGAGAGGACTTTGTGAGAACCGTGAGGAAACCGCAGAGTCCGATGCTGGCCAACCGAGTGGTGTTTGATGACAACCCCTTGACCTCGCCGAAGGAGTCGAGCTTCACCGCATCCCTCAGCGCGTTCCTGGACGAGCTGCGGACGTGCCGCTCGCGCACCTTCTTCGACACGATGGGGTTCGACAAGGAGGGCAGGCTGGCGGGCTACTACAAGAGCATCATGAACAGACTCAACACGGAGGAGTTCTGGATCCGCAGGGCCCGCCGCCAGCTGGAGGCCGTCATGAGGGAGAGCCTCAAAACCAAGAGGAACTGCTTCAAGGACAGGAGTCGGAGGACCAGCAGCTCGCCCGGTCCGGTCGCGCATGACTTGGGGCTCCCGGGTTCTCCCCTCCGGCAGGTCAGGTTTGAGGACGAGGTCGAAGCGAGCCCCAGGCGGGAGCTGCGGGACGAGGATATCTGGGACTCGGGATTTCCGCCGATGCTTCTGGATTACGATGACGATGATACCGAGGTCATGTTGTAGTCGGGTCGCACGAGGGGCGTAAAGCAAAGGGGTTGGTTGCGATGGCGTCGGACGGGCCAGCAGAGACTGGCCGAGCGGGTGTTGTCTTTCTGTCTCTCTCTTCTTCTCTTCATTTGTCTCTTTACTTTTGGATTCACATGATTCTTGGTAAAGAAGAAAGGGAACTTTTGCTTCTGCATCGGAACGACTGAGGACAGCGTTGTATCGGATCTGGGATGCTTCCAGTCAGTGACTCCGTCGTGTTGAATCCCGAGTCCATAGCGTAGGAGAAATTGGACTTGTTCACGTGCCTCAATGCATGTACGGATCATCGAGATGCCATTTTTTTTTCGAGCTCGAGTAGCTTCTTCCTCTGGATCGTGATCGGGCTGACGTGCTTCCAATACATTCAATGTATTGATGTCATCCGGAATCGATTTCGACTGGGGGCTACCCCTGAGTACTCGAGACGAGACAGCGGGACGATATCAGGAGAGAAAAAAAAAGGCATCAGTCGTATTGCCGCGAGATTTGTAAATTCTCCAACATCCTCTAGGAAGGACGTTTGCCGGCTTTTACCGCGATGAAAACATCAAACAGAACCAGAACACCATACGCCACATTGTTCCTCTCTCCATTTGGAGAGCCAACCCCCCTCCCTCTCTCCCATAATTTCCTTGACCTGACTATTAGGAAATTTGCAACCATCATAGCTCGTTCGATGGTGGAAGGAGCGTGTCGAGAATTCGTCACAGCTGAGGCCCCCCTCGACCGCTTGCTCCCATCTCATAGCTCGGACTGATACGTCGGATGGGCGCGCCACTGGTCCTCAAACAGTTGGGAGATCCAGTAGAACGGGTGGTCCCAGTCATACTGCGTCTGAGGGCCCTGGTAGGCGGTCTCGCCCTCTGGCAGGGACTTGGGTGCCAGCCTTTCCACTGTGCGATTTTAACTAATGCGTCAGTTTCAGGTTTCAATCCAGATCGATGACTGTCTGGGGGCTTTGCAAAAGTCCAAAAAAAAAACCATTGGCCGCAGGAGTGAAGACAAAATAGGAGAGGGATGTTCCTGACCATGTCCGTTTTCATTTTTGTACCGCTCCCAGACGATGAGCTGCTTCTGAACAGCAGGGTCCGCCATCGTCTCCATTACGAGATCATACTGATCTGACGAGAGCTCCGAGAGCAATGATTTGTGCCTGTCCCACGGCGCGGCGGGATTTGGCCAAGGTTTGCAGTTGTAATAATGCCAGTGCTGCAGGAGGTTGTTACACCCCTCCTGGAGATTCTGCACGAAAGAGGGTATAGAGTACCGCAACTGCAATGTTTCAAACGGTGTCAGTGATGGCAATCTCGGTGGGCCTCAAGCCGTGAAAGCAAATACATGGGGGATTGATGGCTGTCTTGCCTTCTTTCCATAATTTTGCCGTGCGTGCCGGTATCGATCTTCGCTGAGCCAGCTTGCCTCACGCAAGAGGATGAACAGGGACACGTATATTGCGAACCACCAGCGAGGCTGGTTTCGCATCATAAGAGCCTCCAGATCCACGAGTAGTCTCTTGCCGTACCTCGTTAGGAGTCGGGTGTGATTGATGCTATCAAATTGGGCCACGATCATTCGAGGCAGCGAGACTTTGCCAAACAAGGGGTAGGTGTCGTCTTTTGTTTCTGGTTTCATGCCCAGGGTCTCTGCCCCTGAGATGTAAGCCGATCCCGTTGTATGGCCTGCAGCAAGAGAGAACTCGTCAGCCTTCTGGTATATGACACTCTGTTCAACTTTCATGGGTGAGGCTTCCTTCAGAGACAAGTTGCTTCATGAATCTTGGCCAGTGGATCGAACACAATGAATCGGAACGCATTTCGGAGAGCGATAAAAAGGGGCTCAGGGGATGCTACTGACGTCTCGCAAACCAAAACGTGAAAAGGTTGTGGAGGAGTCTGACCTCTCGATGCAAGTCGGCATCTCGCGCTTCGGACAATCTGGCCTGTGGCTGTAGTGTTAATGATAGCTGAGAAAGCACATGAAATCAACGGTGTCTGATCCATTTATCCATCCATCCATCCATCATCTATACATAAGTATTCTTCCGAGTCCCCATCGGAAAGAAGCAAAGCATCAATCACGCACCTTCAAGTCATCATAGTGCTTGACCGCTGCCAGATATGTCCTTTCGATGACGCCAAGAAATGCCGGGCGCTGTCCTGCAACATTAACGGGCATCGTCCTCTGCTCAATCATTGCTTGGACGGCATAGCATTGAATGTAGCGTTCGAACCAGTCGGCCGTCTGCTGGATGTTGAAGAGGCAATATGCCGCCAGTTCCTTCTTCTTGCGCACATCGCTATCACTATCTCGGAGCATCCAAAATCGAGCCGTCACGTCTGTTGTCATTGGCTCGAAGGCGACGACCTTGATCTCGATCGCCATCTTGCAAAGGCCCTGGGTGAAGTAGATTGTGCGGACGTCATTGGGGTCGATGCGGTTTCCCACATCCCTCATCTCCGTGCCGTTCCACCGCCGGGTCAGCCCGAGCCCCCCACTTCGGAATAGCACAGCGTCTGTGATCTTGCCACGAAAGCAGGGCATTAAGTGAAGCGTCTTTTTGGAGGTCTTGCAGAAGCTTTTGCATCCTACGCAAGGGCCCGATTCATCAGACGGATCAACTTCACACTGGTCGTGAGATGTCAGTGATCTGCGACCGACTCCTTTTGATCACCAGAAGACGCCCGGAACACGGAAGAAGGGGTCCGCGAGGGGAGACTCACCCGCATCTTCTGATTCCGACATCGCGTACAGGCTTTTCTCCTCCGGGTATCCGCAGTCTGTTGACGATGATGAGGACTCATTTTGGCTCGCCGCTTTTGACCACCAGGAAACTGGGCCTCCTTTGGCGTCCCAAAGTCTGTTTGTTGCGGCAACTCCGAATCCTCGATCCCCCCGATTGATCCCCCAAGATCTTGCAGCCCTTCTTCTACAGATCTGGGACTATCGTCCCAGGCGTTCGTGCCCAAGTGTGTCTCACTGATAGCAATTGGGTGGTGCGAATATTTGAAAGGTTGTGTCGAGGCCTCCATCGAGACCGCAAGCTCAATCATGTTTGAGCTGCATGGCACACGGGTGGCATGTTGAAGATGGCCAACGACCTGGTAGAATCCCTCATTCTCAACCATCGGGTGGCAGCCAAGAAGATGCTCTCCTCCACCCATTGAGGTCTCGAGGTTTGGTTGAGAGTTGGGAATGGCACGATGTTCCTCTTGGAGTTGGTCTAGCTCCGTCTCCGATTCAAGCTGTGGCGAATGGCGTGCGATAGGGACTGCCAGTGCCGGACTGCTGTGCGATGTCGCGACAGCTGTCTCGAGCCCAGACGTGCCTTGATTCGAATCGAAAAGAGCTTCTTGCTGATGGTGGCGACGATACAATATAGTCTGCTCGTGCGTGCTAGGTAGTAGTCCTAGTAGCGCCCCGCCGAGAGTGTGAGCGGACAAAGTAGCCGACATCTGGTCATGGACAGCCGCGGCGTCAGTGAAGGAGCGCGGGGTCTCATGTGCTTCTCCCAAAGGATCATGCGATGATATCAAGAAGCCGTCCTCCTTGTAGTACAGGCCACCTTCAATGCAGGATGCTGGGATTGGATGTGATTGCAATTGTGGCAGCGGGTTGGGTACTGTATGGGGCTTGGAATGGGGCGTTGGATGGGACAGATATGGGGGTCCAGGGGTCAGTCTATCGAACGGCCCGTTTTCCGGCCATTCCTGCTCTTGGTAATAGATTAAATTCAACGTTGCTTGACGTCCCCTATTGTCAGCTATGGGAGGCGATGGAGTTGCAGGAGCAAAGTTGCCTTCCGTCGGAGGCTGAGAGGAGAGGATCGGCATGTAACCAGGGCTCTGTATGAAGGATGAGTCGGCAATGGTCTCTGGAGCGCAAATTGTCATGGAACCACGGGAGATGCCATCATTGCCTGATAAATCGGGGCTGAAGATGTTGTCCTGCAGTCGAGGGTCGCGATAGGCTTGGGGCACCCGCAGATTTGCATTATCGTATGCGGCTTTCGCCAAATCTGTTTGCCCAGGCAACGTGCCAAAATGTGCCGGATGGCTGACGCATCCCACATGAGAGTTCTCCCCGGCCCCAGAACACCGGGGCAGCCGGAGAGGGCCACCATTTCCGGTCGCGTCAAGTGTCCGGGGTCGGTTTAAACAGGCCGCAGCAGCAGGCGCATCAGAGACTCGATGATCGAGTCTTTTGCGCTTGTGAGGACGGCAGCCATGCAGGTGGGGTCTTCGAGAGCTGGTCTATGAAGCCGGTCAAAAACTATGAGTCTTGATGGTTCCGTAGCCATCCGGCCCAACACTATCAGCCGCCCACGACATCAGGACAGCGCAACATTGCGGCGTATTCAACGCCAAGGACCCTCTTTCCAGTCACGCCCCAAGAGTCCCTGTAGTGCCACAAAGCGGCGGTTTGTGATTGTGTTGATGGATGTAAGGTAGGAGAAGGAAAGGTAGGGGGCCAAGAATCATGACACAAGCCATCAAACATGGAGAAATTCATTATGTAGCAAGCCGGGGGAAGAGGGACTCACCAGTACATGCAACTCTTCACTGACACTGCGTGAGCCAGGAGCTGTGGCATCCATGGCTGCTGCGGCGTGACGTTTGCGTCTGTGTCGAAATAGGGGACCTTGTATGACGGAACGCGGAGGCACAAAGTTTGGAAAACAAAATAAAGTGCCAAATCGATCAACTCTGTTTCGAGACGAGCTCGTACGTGGGGAGAATGGCCCACTTGTCACGTCCTGAGCTCTTCTGGTGGTACGAGGAAATGACAAAGAAGCCGAGGCCCAGATGAAGCAACAAGATTGGTCTTGCGAGGATTCGAAGGCCTCGTGAGAGCCAGTAATAGATCCTGACGGCGCCGTGTGCCCCCTCCTTGGCGCAACTCAAACTGAGGCCGGGGCTCGGGATCGACACATGTCAAGCGATCAGACGGGACTCAAGCATGAAGCCAGAGGCAAGAAAGCATTGGCCCGCCGGGTCAAGATTGCGCTTCCGGTGCGACTTTGAATATTGTGGCGGCACGACAACGGGAAGACCTCGTCAATCGATGATTGGGGGTAAGAATTGAGAAAGAGAAGGGGGGGGCGTTTCAATACCAGGTCAGCAAGTGTATTGACGCGGTGCTGGGGCGGTATCAGGGGCGAATCATCGAGGCCTTATGGCTGAGCTTCTGTCAAGCCGGATGCAGGTTTATCCACATTGCCTGCACACTCTGTGAACTCGTCTGACGCGGATATCCGTTGGGGGGGGGATGGGAGAAGGCGTAGGAAAGGGGGGGAAGAGATCAGAGGACTGGCCGAATTGCCCGCAACACGGCATCAGGCCAGACCCAAGTTTGCCAGGACGTGGCGAGAAATCCTTGACCCGCGGCGGCAGCGGGACAGTCACCTCGTACTTGGTACAGAGTACCGACAACTGAGAAGAGACATCCACGCAATTCAGCTTTCCGCAGGCAGGGCCCAGGAAGCGTCCGACTCTTTTTGTGACTGGCTAACAATACCGTGATTGGCCGAGGACAAGGGGCGACAAGAAGTGACAAGGCACGACCTGAACTGTGTTTTTGAAATGCTGTCGAGGCCGCCTTCAAGCCCGTATCTGGAGGAAACTTCAACTTCCTGCACACAAAAGCAGTAAGCGTTGATCAAGCCAGTGTGAGAGCTATTAGGGCCGTTGGCACAGCTCTGACAGAATCTCAGAACGGCAAAGAATGCATCGCGTCCCTTTCTCCTTTTTTTTTCTCTTCTTGGAGAACGACTCGAGTAGCGTCGAGCAGTGCAAGTTTCGGCAGTGGGCGATTGTCGCGTGCTCGTACTTGCACCTCACCCCCGTGCAGGAATCAAGCTCAAGCCAAGCCAAGCCAAGTCGGCTCGGAACACGGAGCAAGACCACACGGAAGTCGAACGTGGCCTGCTTGTGGAGGAGCAAGGCCAGACCGAAGACGCATGGTGCGCGAATGAAGATCCCGGTAGTTCGTGGGGGAGCAGCTTCGGCTGGGGATGCTGGGACGCATATCCCCGCACCGAAAGATATCCGTACTCGTACCAGTACGGAGTAGCCGTGCTGCAACTCCGTCACAGAACAAGAGCGAAGGATCAAGGGCGGAGGCCACCCGTTCACGGGCGTCGGCCTGGCGATGTTTGATTGGGTGCGAAGGCAAGTCGTTTCGATGCACTCGTCAGTACATACATACATACGCAGTACGGAGTATGAGATGCACAATTCGGGTGAATGCATATCCTCCCCAATATCCGCATTGTATCCGGCCTCTTCACGGCGATTTATGCTCCGTCCTACGTTTCGGTCAGCGAGGAACTTGGAAAGATGTCGTCTCTCACTCACCGAACCTGACACAGACACCCCGTCGACAGCAGATGGTTGTTGGCGAGAAGTTCTCTCACGAATCTTTCTCTCATCCCGTCGAAGCTTGAATTTTTCCCGAAATGTGTCAGCATCATTGGCCAAGGCAAGATGATGGCGAGCTTGACCCTACCTTTTTGTGCGGTCGAAGGGCCAGCACAGTGCTGTGGGCCATGATCCATCGCTGCGAGTCACCACGAGAGAGGTACAGGTATAATCTGCCGACCAGCGTCTTTGGCACTGACTCCTGCGCTGTGCCGGCAGAAGCACCGGGGGGGGGCATGAGGCACAAGAGGATCCATGCTGTTGTAGCATGAATGATCAGAGGAAGAGCCGGGTTTCAGACTCGCAGCCAAGGGGTTTGACTCAAGGCAGCAATGTCAGCATGATCGGATGATGATGGCTCGCAGGGGAAGCCTCAGTCAAGTCACGTTCACCACGAGGCATAAGTATCCGCTACTTGAAAATGGCTAGAAATACGTAGGTGAATTGTTAGTAGTGTCGACCTCACGGAGATTTGTGTCATATGATCTCGACCGCGAGCTCTGCCCTCATGGAAAAGGGGGAAAGAGCAAAGGAGGAGAGGCGGAAAGTGAGTTCGAGAGTCCATCGCATCGTGCCTGCCATGAATCAATGCTTAGACACCAGGGTGGTGTCGATTCCACCTGCCCGAGCATATAAGGCATGTACGTGTACTCCATATGTGGAGCTCCTTCTTGAAAATTATCCATTTGAATCACTCAGTGCCGGTGCAAGGTAAGCCCAGTGGCAATCAGCGAGTCAGTCGCGAGGCACCGGCTCCTTCTTCGGATTCTTCGGATGAAATCGAGACGCAACTTTATTCCGTAGGTCTGGGGGGCCAACCATCCATGGGGAATTCAGCTCGACTCGTTCCGTGGTGAAGTTTGGCTGCATCTCGGTGGTTCCCCACCCACATGTACGTGCTGCTTTGGCTTCTCCAAGAAATATGCCCGTATCTTCCTACATGTATCAATGCATCGACGGGATGAAACTCGGCAATGTCGCTTCCATGCTCTCGCTCAGACGCTCATCAACCCTTCCCAGCTGACATCAATGCTGACCTACAGGCAAGCTGTGACCGCGTCGATGCATCTCCACGGAAGGAGGTCCTCCCTCCCTGGAGAGGTACGAATATGGGCACTTGCCCAACTTTGTCTTCCATCGCCTTCAATGCCCCGCCCACCTCAGCGGCATTCAGGTACGGCAGGAGCGCATCAACGCCACTTCCTGGGGCCTCCCATGGAGGCTCGGAAGGAGGGAAGGAGGGGGGGGGGAGGGGACAACGACGACGACTCGTACCTGGGCCTCCGACGGAAGCAGCGGCCTGACTCTCCCACAACCTGCAAACCTCAGACCAACTTCAAGTCGTAACGTGTCCTGTTCGAACGGCTACAGTAACTGAAGACCATCACCATGTCTTTATCAAACATCAAATACATCAATGAATCTGCCTTCACGATGTTTTGGGGGAACGCCTCGGTCCAGGCATGAAACCACCGACAAGATTTTATCGCTGCATCTCCGCAGAATGCGGCATTCGGTGGCAGCTCATGCCGCCCCTTTTGTTTGCCACTTCTAGGGGAAGAAGAGCCGGGGGGGGGGCCACTGGGTCATCTAGCTCACTAGACCGGCCTCGGACTTCTCCTTCTCGCTGGTTCTCACAGGGCAAGGCCCCTTCGATTAGCCGAGCACACTGACCGGTTGAAGCAATCGACGTGGCAGCTCGGTGGGCGCCTGTGTGCAGAGTGCAGATCGGACGGTGCCGGATGGTATCAATTCCCTTGATCAAGAATACTCCATTGGCATTTGGCTCTATGCCTGAGATGCCTTGGGCTACATCAGTCTCCAGCGATGGTTAGCTTCCATCTCTGAGCGTACATGATCGGTTGCTTTTGGGAGACCACAGCGCCTCAGATTGGCTGATTGCTTCATTCTCCTCATATTACGCATAAACACTTCGCCCCCGATCCGCTCCTCATCCCAATTCGTCCGCCTGCGTATCGTTCGGCAGTACCTGGTTGAGACTGGTAGTCGAGAGGGATGGGTCCTGGGAAGAATCCTGACTCCTTGACGAGCGTGTGAGCTGCGATCACCGATCGAGTCAAGCGAAATCCTGGGCCATGGAGCTTCTCCCTATCCCTGTTCCTTTTTTAGGTCAAACCCCTTATGCCCATCTTCTTGGTCGTGGAAAACTATGCCGGATATTGCGGTCATACACCGACATCTTTGAAGCCTTCTTTCGAATGGACGAGGATCGAAGTCTTCCGTTCTTGGGCTATGTGACTGGACGATGATGCTTAGGAATCCAAGCACACCGGGAAGGTGTTCCCTTTTCCATGAGCGCAATGCAAGGAATTTGACCCCACCGGAACCAATTCCTGGACGATCACGTCCTGCTGAGGGACCCCTCAATATCCTACCTGCTGCAGGTGTGTGTAGATGGGTTGGCATACAGCATCAGGCAGGACCAACGAGGATCACATCTGTCCTCGGTCGTCACAGGTACGCTTCTGAAGACTCTATGCATAGAGGACTTTCCTGGCCTAACATTTCGTCATTCAAATAGCCACGAACACTTCCCCCGTTAATGATTTGGAGCACTTCTCTAACGGTATGCAGCCTCCGATCCCCTATTACGATCCGTTGACTCAACCATGGCTTCGTCTAGCGCATGTCAGAATAGCTCCAGCATAACGATTCAATATTCGACCGAGACATGTGTGACAACGATGCAGAGAACGGGAACTCCAACCGACCCAGATACCACAAATGATCCCGCAGCGAACGGACCGAACCCACTCCGCGGGCCTCTTGTCTGGTCAGGGGCGGATTTCCAAGATCGCGACCTGTACAGTTGCCAGATGAGTCAAAGAGATGTTCAAGAGGTTGATCTGGCGCTCGAGAAGTTCAAAGGTTAGGGATCGTCTTATTTCCATAGGCTTAGGGACCATCCAAGAAGGCTCACATCGTCGAACAGCTCTCGGCCTGGACGGTGACAAGGTCACACGTCAGAACTTCGCCCTTCCCGGCCTCGAGGCTCGCCTTTCGGAATGCGCGAAGACAATTCATACTGAAAGGGGCTTCGTTGTTCTCAGAGGCCTCGACGCCACCAGCTACTCCATTGAGGACAGCACCATTGTCTTTCTGGGAATCGCTGCCTACATCGCAAATCAACGGGGTCTACAAGACCGAAGGGGCAACATACTCTGTAAGATTCCTTGATATATCCCGATAAATGAGGAATAGGAATTTTGGATACTGACAGAGATAGCACATATCATTGATTCTAAGCTATGGACGGTCCCTCAAGCGCAACGCCACGGCATTCATTCTCGCTCGGCCTTGGTAAGCCTATCAAAATCGCAATGAACATTGCTGGGCTGTATGTAGCACTGACAAAGAGAAAGCCCTATCACAATGACATGGGTTGTGATGTTTTAGCTCTCCAGGTCCGACAAGTTGCAGCGAGTGGGGGGCACACATACCTGAGTTCAGCCTGGACTGCATATAACCAATTGCTTGCGGAGGATCCAACGACCGTGGATGAACTTTTGGCTCCAGGATGGCCGGTCCAAATGTAAGTCGCGCTGACTTCGCGATGACTACCAGTACGGGGCTCAGCCAAGTTACTAACCCAGTGATACCGGTAGCTCTGGCCGCAACGCGAGGTATTTCCTTGCACCCGCTCTGGCGATTCATCGGGGGAGGCTGATGGCCAGCCTGGACCCCGGCCGGTTGGGTCCTCATCCTGCCAGCACTTCCAAGGATACCCCGACCCTGACTCCCGCCCAAATCAAAGCCCTTGAGAGAATTTCAGAAACAGCGAAGGAGAACGAAGTGCGATTGGACCTGGACGCCGGAGACATTCTGTTTCTCAACAACTGGTCTCTGCTCCATCGCCGGGACTCTTATCTCGACGGCGAAGCAACCTCACGACACATCGTCAGACTCTGGCTTCGAAATACCGACTTGGGATGGGCAGTGCCAGAGTCTTTGATGCCACCATGGCTGCGTGCGTTCGGGGAAGAGGCCCAGAGTCAAAATGGCGTCTACTCGCTGGTCCCAATGCCGGAATACAAGACCCCAAGGTACTCGGCCGGGTCTGCGGCGTTTGTGATAGAGGATTCGGACAGTTCTGACGGGGACTAGATGTATTTCGAAGCGTGGAAGAAACCTCACCAGCATCTTCCCTCTCAAATCTGACATCAAGCTCTTTGCAAAGAGCGTGGCACGCGAGGGCGACCAGGGCTCGCGGCCTTGTTGCACTGTGTTGCAGATTGTGCCATGTGAATGGTAAAGCAGGTTTTTCCAATATCTGAACATGGCTTTTGACACCTCCGACGGCAATAGCGTCAAGTTGACTTTGGGGAACATATTAAAGGAAACGAGGAAACAAGAACAGGCCAAAGAGGCTGAAATTTCCCCGTCAAGCGTTTGGACAGGGCTCGTCTGCATGTTCTCTGAAGATGAAGCGTGTTCAAAGCGGCTCAGTCAATACCCGCGCCACCCTCCCAGCTCAATAGGATCGCCAATGTTGCATGACGACATGACGAGTCCTGACGAAGCGGAAGATTTCCGAAAAGGGGGGGGATCGCTTGAAAAGCACGGGCCCTAGTTCAACATGTGGCCCCTGATTGGAGAAATCGTGCCCGCTAGCGCACGGGAAAAGGGGGCGGGCGATCCCGCTTTAGCCCGGAGCCGGCGGCGGGCACTGCCGGCCACGTTGAAATGAATCGGCTTTGGATGGCGGCGTGCTCGTCTCTTCTCGGCCCGACACACTGCGAAGTTTCTCGATCAGCAAGCCATGAGGGGCATTCGAGGGGGTGAAAGCTGGAATGGTGGACGACATTGAGCGCCCCCGCATTCAGCGGTTGGGTTCAGCATGCCTTGCGGCTCGTCAACCCGGTCAGTCAAGCCCTAAATTGTCTGGGCTGAGGAACGAGATCTAAAGGGATAGCATCCTGAAGAGGTGGCGTCACGGCCACGCGTTGCTCCGACAACTTTTGATGACGCACCCTGCTGCGACACGAGATAGTAAGACATGCAGATAATGTCGCGGAGAATCCGGGAACTTTGAAAGCAGATAGAGATTCGAGACAGCATGCGCACAGACGTAGAGGTACTCGTGCGGAGCGGTTGGTTGGACGAGGCATGCCGAGAGGACTCTTTGCCGCAAAGGCGCGGGTCCGCTACTTGCACAAACATCCGGCTCGTCTTGATCGTGCAACCCGCAGCGCTTGAGGGCGATGCGGCACGCGATCCTACGAGCGGTCAGCAAGTCGAGGAGACGATACAGATCTGCAGGCCCCGGCAGTATGATCCATCAGTAGTGCAAGCGTATGTACGCTCGTGTCTTGCGTCTCCTGTCGATGAAATAGCAAAGAGGCATCCTCTGCCGCAGATCCTGGGGCCGCTGGCAAAGACCCGGTTGGGTGACGCGCGAGTCCATGCATCATCATTCATTTGGCAGAGCGGTACAGCTTGAATTGACGACAAATGGAGACACGTCGACACGCATCACGCTCAGCGTAGCGCAAGGGAATGCATCAGGCACGCCTTGCGGTACCATTATGTATGCGTGCCATCACGGGAGCACTTGCCGACCCTTTTGATCGTCTGTGTTTTGTCGTCCGTCTTGCCCGACTTCTGCAGCCTCTAGCGACTGGCACTGATATGCACCTTTGTCGGGGCTTGCTAGCCCTTGAGAGCTTTCCCCGGGTCGCGCAGACACTCTGCGATTGGCGCGGCAGGTTGAGAGCAGGAACGACGTGGTCGAGTCGAGTACGAGTAACACTGCCGCGCGTCCGAGCAAGAGTCTCGAGGTCTTTGCACGGCGTCTCCGCGTATCAGTCTCGAGAATGGCTCAGGGGGTGCCTGGTGGCCAGTGTGAAGCCGTGGGCCGTATGGATCAATGTTGTCGTGCTGGCCGAGAATACGACTGCCAAGCGCTGGGGTATTGTCTGTTCCTCGATGTCAGCACGTACACAGGTAGGTAGTCATGAGCCATGGCCAAGTCGTATCAGGGGTTCAGGGTTCAGTTTCAAGTTCTTTGAAGTCTAGAAGTCTAGCGAGTACTCAAACGACAACCTGTATCTACTCGTGCTCGTAGTACTAGTGGGGGCTGCTGCTCTCCAGGTCGCGGTCGAGATCGATCGAAATCATCCTCCCTGGTTCGGGGAGAAAGGGGAGAGGAGAGGAGAGGCGAGAGGCGAAGTCGAGCGGGATGGACGAAGACACGTGATGATTGTGGGACTGAGTCGGCCTCGTTTGTGAGGGAAGGAGCGTTCCGAAGTCGGCATCCCTTTGGAGGATCTTCGCTTAGAGGAATAAGGTGTTCTTGTATGGTTTATATACATAATTGCAGGAACAGAATAACCTTCAACTCGTGGTTATGCGCCTACTCGCTTTGTTGCATGACCCGCTGGTTAAGGAGGATGATTACGATCGACTGTCAACAAAATGGATTGACGCTTTTTCTGCCTATCTCAAAGGAACCACCATACATAAATTCGTACGAGGAGAGACAAGATCGGAGAATGGTGATCTGAGGGAGGAGGAACATTGCAATCGATCTACTGCAGGAACACTGCGTGATATCAATACTCCGTAGAAGATGTCTCGGGCTGTTGATGCTGCACAATATACGGAGTACGGAGTACGGAGTCTACATGAACACTTCAAGCTGTCTCATGAGCCATGACTGCTGGTGAGGACTTGTGAGACAGAGGAGCATCCACGGTTCGATGACTTGCACATCTTGTCTTGGACATTCGCATCAATGCATTTGGTAGGATGTTTCATCATGGCTTCAACTTCATATTCGATCAATGACTCTCATGATTCATCTGGCATTGATTGAGGTTTCAATGCGATGTGCGAGTATAGGGTAGGCACGAATGAGTTCCAGCATTATTGAATTCTTCGCGTCAAAAGCCCTCGGCATGCACGTGCTTCGTGCTTCGTCGCGTAATGATTCCACACACGAGACTCCAGACTCCGGAGCTCCAACCAGCCGTCAATAGATCCCACGACGATGCATGTCGTCCCCGGCTCCCCAACCAAGCACATCATCGCCAGCGGCCACATGCTATGGACCCAGGGCCGACATGAAACCGCAGGTCGCTCCCTTCCAAAAGCCCTCACCATCGGCGCCCGCTCGCCCACGTGCGTCCTCGATGCCTCCGGAAGCACCCCATCGCAATCCGCCGAGTCGCAAGCCTGCCATGCATTGATGCGATGGATCCATTCCATCGCGCCCAGACGTGACGGTCCAATAGATACAGGCCCATGCCCCGGCACAGACTGCGACCACCCAGGCACTCTGGGGTCTCGCGAGCTTCTCCAGACAATGATGCGCCAATATTGAGGCCTGGGCGTTCGTTGAGAACTGCCCCTCCGGGATTTTATCAGACGCACAGATGACCGTGAGGGAGATCATGGCCTTCCTTCGCCCGCGCGACCATTGGAAACTCGGAGCACCTCACAGGGATGCCACTCTGCAGGGCCTCTGTTGCCCCGTCCGTGGCCCGGCTTGCCAGTGCAGGAACTCAGGTCGGTGCCTGGGGGCTGAAAGGCGTCGAGCAGGGCAAATGACCCTTGGCATATTGGCCCACTGACGGTCTCACTGCGAGCTACCAAATCCGGACAAGGCAGTTGAAGCTGGGTCTGAGGGTCCGAGAGCCGATTACCGACCCGGAATAGGATGATGACGGAATACAGGTACAGGTGGATGGAAATCTCCCCCAGCGCGTCGCGGATAAGGCCCAAAACAGCGCTCCATGGCGAGTGCCGTGCCCGTGCCCCCGTTTCTGCTGCGTTCGCAAAACCAGCGGCAGGTCTTTGCGGCTCGTCCTCGTACGAGTAGGGTCCAGCCTTGTTAGGAAGGGGGGCGAGTCCTTGCACGCGTTCGACTCTACCTGTATTCGGTTCTCAAACGAAAATCGCACACTGCGGACACGGAGTGTCCTCGTCGTTTGCCGCACCCATGGGGCACATGGCATGAGGGCATGGTACGAGTACCGGTACGATACGGAGGGAGGAGATACGGATTTACGAGTACGAGTACGCGCTCGACTGGCCTTCTCCTGCGGATCAATCTCCGGAGCTGCGGCCTACGGAGAATGCGCACGATAGCCCATCGCCGGAAGAATATCGTATTAGCGGCGCGGAACTCGACTGAATCATTGTGGTTGCTTTCGGCCCGTTTCTGTCTTTGACGCCCAGAGCGTTAAGCAAGCTGGTACGAGTACGACTAGGGACCGGGTCAACTCCGCAAAGCCTTCAGGGTTCTCCATCGATTCTCTTCGCGATACCCTCAAGGTTTCTCCATCGATCCTTTTCGATCCTGGGCCTCAAGTCTTGCTTGACCTGATATGCCTACTGGTACTCGTACCGGTAGACCACCGAGACATCGAGAGCCTTCCAAGTGAGGGCTAGAAAGGTTTCCCGGCGGCGGATCGAATCAGAACCCTGCTACCACATGTATTCTCAACGACGCGTTCCAGGCGACCCGCGAGTGCCAACCCTTGCCGGGCGCTCTACCGGGCATTGGACACTCAAGCGGAAGGGTACTCGTACTCGTACGAGTACGAATTTTGGTCGATCTATTGGTTCGCGGCCCTCTGAGCTACGAGTACGAGTACCCGTACCCGTACCTCGAAGATAATCCTGGAGGATGAAAGGTCTGGGTCGAGCAGAAATTACTGGTATGAAACGAGATGGTTGTGGAGGGGAAATCGCCCGGCCTGCCGAAAAGGGCGGCCGGCTGAGGCCAGCTTCCATGGGAGGCAACGGCCGCGCAGAGAGGCAATTCGACGCTGTCAGAGAATCCCATATTGGGCCTTGGGCTACCGCAAGAATGACATAGGCCGAGCCTCAGTCATCCGCGAATCTTCGCACGTGGTTCCGTCGACATGCAGTCTTGTCCTGATACAGCATGTCGAATGGCTGACAAGTACACGACGACTCTGTACGAGTACTGCGTGGAAGAAATGGAAGACGGCTCGAGAACGGGGCTTCTGCTTGCGAATGACAGAGGAAGCGGAAGGCGAACAAAGACCAACAGATGAAAGCGGCGCCATCCCGCCTCCCCGGACGCGACGATCCTTTGGCTGCCGCAGCCGCTTCGCCCCAACAGGCATCGATTCTTGCAATGCGCCGACCCCTGAGTCGTCGCTCGGGAGACCGATGACTCCCCAACCTCCAGAGTCATCGAGGCACCTCGCTGAGCCGCCGTCATCCACCTCCCCTCTTCGTCCGGCGCTTATCTGACGCGCATCGAGCGACCCCGCCATGGCATTCGTGGGGGCGTCGCAACCCCTGTCCATCTTCTCCATTCGGGGTAGCGCCCCATGCCAGTATTATATTCGCGTGAGTAAGACGGACAACTAGCAGGGCGGGTGGACGACTAGAGTGGCACGCCATACAGGTACCTTCCAGGCCAAATACTGAAGTAGGCAGGTCGTCTGTTAGTATGTCGACGGCCGTCGGGCATCGCTTTGGATTGAAGTGGCACTATCGCGGGATGGGTCAAGTCAGCAAGCCGCAGGAATCGTGCGCCCCTCAATGCCAATTTCAGGCACTCGATAACCCTTGATGCGCATAATTGGACTCAAACCGGTACATACCTACCTCATTCTACTCCGTACAGGCACGGAGATCGGAGAACAGTGCATGCGGTGTCGATGGCTCGATCGATACTGCGTCCAAATCTGGCGTCAGTAGCATTGACCACTGGCACCGACTAGGAGAAGGAGAGGGGGGGGGGCGATCTGATCGTCGTGATGCGCAAATCATTACCGGTGGTGGTCATGAGATGGATTACGATTGCTGACAATCTTCCGAGGACAGGCGGGTGAGACCTTTCTTGGGCCTTCTTCCTCTATTTTTGAAGATGACCGACTCACGCACAAGCTGCGGATTTCGAACATCTCAGAAGTCTCTCTTCTGCGCCATAGAGAAAGCATTCTTGAGGCGCTGGTTGTCATGGTTTTCCCTAGCATGGAAATGGGGTTAATCATCATCGTGCTCGGAGTATTTGTCGCGCCACCATGAGATCCCCCAGACCTCGGAGGGTTGAATGCGGGACGCTCGTGGTCAGACCACAGGTGGCCTGGGCATCAAAACTGCGGAGGGGCTCGAGGGAATCCCGGCACGAGATAGCTGCGCTGGTTCTACGAGTACCTGTACGGTTACGAGTATGAGTCCGAGTATTGCGGCGATTCCCTGCGCGCCCAGCATCATCAGCAGGGATCCATGACGTCTCGAGATCTCTTCTTCCCGATCGGGGCAAACGTCAATCGCCGGGATATTGATCTGGCCGCGACAATTGCTCAGGCTTTGGCGAGGCAGACTCGGGGGCGCTTCACTCGCCGCATGCGCTCTCCATCAAGCAACTGGTGAAGCATCGTGAATCCAAGAGTCCTACCTAATGAGGAAGTCCTCGAGAAGCTCGCCTCTGGCATCTCCTTACTGGAGAGTGGCTTGTAATCAGGAAACGAAAAAGAAAAAAAAGAGAGAGCATAGAAAGCCTTCTGGAAGGGCGTTTGAGGGCATCACTCGAGTCATTCACATTTACCCGAACATACCAGTACATGTCCTTCTCGAAGCGAACTGATGATTACCCAAAGGGGAAGAAGTCTTGCCCAGAGAGGCCCACCAGACTCGATACGCGTCAGGGACAGGACCCACGGGAAGCTGACAGCCAGGGCTCAGGAAGATTGCGACGCCATGCATTGAGATCATGGAGGCCAGTCGGGCGTATCGTCCTCGGGCGACCAGGTCGACTTCCTAAGAAGGAAAGTAGATCGAGGATATGGGAGACGACGACGATGGATGCAATTGTCAATCTGCGTATAAAGACACCTCGGATCTCTTCTCATCAGCTCTCCTTTTCTTCATCACCATCAACAACAATCACAACAACAACAACAACAACAACACAACCACTCTTCTCAACAACCATCTTCCAGACTTTCCAACTTTCCACAACTTTCTCCCCCCAAACCAACAATCAAAATGTTCACCAAGGCCGTCGTCGTCCTCGCTGCTGCTGCCAGCCTCGTCAGCGCTGCTCCCCAGCCCACTCCCGTCTCCTCCGCCCCTGAGGCCAAGCGCACCTTGTAAGCCTTCCCCCCCCTCCTCTCAACACCACCACCACCACCATCATCAACAAGCAATGCTAACAATCCGAAACAGCCACTGGGGTCTCGCCACCGTCTACAACCAGTTTGGTGCCTACGGCTCTTGCGGCCAGATCCACTCCGACAGCGACTTCATCGCCGCCATCACCCCCTCGTGGCAGGGCTCCGGCTGGCCCCCCAAGTACTGCGGCCGCAAGATGGTCGTGACCAACACCGGCTCCAACGACGGCGTCGGCGGCGCCGGCAAGTCCACCATCGTCACCATCGCCGACACCTGCCCCGGCTGCTCCACCGCCGACTCCATCGACCTGTCCTTCGGCGCCTGGAACTACCTCACCAACAACGCCCCCGCCGGCACCTTCAACGTCCAGTGGAACTTCTGCAACGCCAACGGCCAGTGCTAAGCGCCTCTCGCCTGAGCTTCTCGCAAGGCTTCTAGCCCTCTCTTCGACCATGAACGGCCCTTGATTGTACATACTACTGGCTCGGGCGCGCCGCTTTTCTCGACATATTCGATCGTCCTGAGGACTGCTCTCTTCTCTTCTTGATACATACCTTTCTCGGCCACTTTTTTTTCCCCTTTCTTGCTTTTTCTTTTGTCTGCCTTTTCTTTCAATGTTTCTTGATTGCCTTACAGCACACCTGATTTCTTCCGAGAACTATAGAAAGCCTTTTGTACATACACAGCTTATAGACTCGCACATATAGCTAGACTAGATGGATATATGACACACTTGTCTACAATCTTCTGCTTGCCTTCCCTTCTCTTCGTGATGACGGCTCTGAAACTTTCTAGGGAAGACACACGAGTATAAGCGCCAAGCCTTCTATCAGAGACTTCTAGATCACGGAATGAATGCTTCGAGGACTCGCCAGCATCGACCATCTTCAGCAAGTCGAATCAAGGGACGAAAGAAAATGAATCAGTTGCTTTCATTCCACCTGGCCAAACCCAATCCCTACCGGTATATAGATATATATGAATGCTTTACAGTGCTCCTCCCATTCTCGAATCCAATGAGAAACTAATTGTTGAGAGTAAGGGGAAGGGCCCAAAAAAGTGTAAAAAAAAGAAAAAGAAAAAAGAAAAGGCTTCAGACACTCTTCGACAAGCCTCGCCGTCGCCTCAATCTAGCCCTCGGCTTCCGCGCCTAGCCCTCCTCCTCCTCGTCTCTTCTCAGGAACATCTCCGTCAATATCCGCTCCCGCTCCCTCGTCGCCCTCTCCTTCTCGTTCGCCCCGGACCGGAACGACAGGGGCCCCACGAGCTCCGCGTACCGCCGCTCCCGCGCCCTCCGCTTCCTCACGGTCTCATCCTCGGCGGCCCCGGGGCGGAAGCTGATCCTCCTGCTGAGCAAGGGCCGCGCGGCCTCCTGCGTCAGGGGCGCGAGCTCGCCCGCCACGCGCGCCAGGGTAGCGGCCAGGAACACGAAGGCGATGTTGTGGCTCGGCGACGCGGACAGGACGTCCAGCACCTGGTTCTTGGCGTCCGGCCACGCGGCCGCGGGGGTGGACGCCAGGTTCGGCAGGGCGACGCCGAGCTTGGCCCAGAGGAAGGCGGGGACGAGGCCGTCGGTGAGAGAGGCGAGGAAGAGGAGCAGCACCGAGGACATGATTTCGAGCTTTCGGGCGGAGGCGAGCTCCACGGGCAGCACGTCTGCGAGCGCGGTGTCCAGGTCCAGGGCCCGGACGACGGCGGCCTTGAGAGTCTCTGTGCGGCCGGAGTCGCCGTGGGGCGGGTGCGTCGAGGCGTCGAACGGCCATCCCGGGTCGCCGGGGATCGTCATGCCCTCGAGCATGGCCTCGTCGGCCACGCAGCGCTCCGCCAGGGTCTGGATCGCCTCCGTAAGCTTGAACAGCTCCCTCGGAGCGGAGCAGTGGACGGGCCAGTCGTAGGGGATCGCGCCCTTGATGCCCTTGTCCTCGACGAATTTGCGAACGCCTCCCTCGGGGACGCGGATCAGCTCGTCGATCGACCGGCCGAAGCAGCTCGGCAGCCAGGTGCCGAACACCGGGATGAAGTGGTCTCGCCCGCCCTCGACGTGCAGGATGAGCACGTCTTCAAGCTTGGAGCTGGCGTCATTGAGCTTGTGGAGCTGTGATGTGGATGTGACCTTGGCCTCAATGACCGCCGACACCGTCTCTCCGGGCTCCAGCACCACGGACGGCCCGAGGGTTCCGTTCCTGTCTTCCTCCTCCGATCGAAGGAAGTTGGTCTTCAACCAGCTACTATCATTCCCTGAACCGTCTCCATGCTCATCCGATCCGGTGGTCAGTTTGGGCAAGAACTCGAGATTGGCGGTAACGCCACCCGTGTTGGCCACCGTGATGGAGCACACGTGCCTCTCGAAGAAACCAATGCTGCCAAAGTCGATGCCGCCATCGATGCCGCCTTTCCCGCCTTCCACCACGAGGGTCACTCCGGGTCGGCCTTCGTTCTCGGCTCGATCGTAATCGCGGGCGACTTCGGCGTGGACGATGGCTCTCTTTTCAGGGTCCACCGCCTGAAAGTTCAATGTGAAGACGGACGTGACGGGCTTGTGGTCCGATGACATGATCTCCTGGTGGGAGGTGTAGAATTCGAGTGAGATGTCATCGCTCGCCTCCTCCGTGAGATGGCCGACCTCGGTGTCGGCCACTTCGATGTCGTCGTACTCGTCATATCCGAGGTCGGCGGCCTTGGGCTGCTCTTCGCCGTCTGTTTCTGGGTCGTAGCTGAAAAGCACATCGTCGTCCTCTTCGATGCCCCGAGACCGCATCTCGTCGTCTCTTTTCCTGGCATCCTGCTGCTCCTGAATCTTGTTGTCGTATGCCTCTTTATCCTTGCGGCTTCTGTATAGTATGCGATCACACCAACTCGGGGCCCGCTGCTTCTCACTCGAGTCGAACAGACCGACCGTCCCGACGTCGTATTTGTAGGTGGGGAGAAATGAAATCTGCCCCTCCTTCCAGCCGTCGTGAAAGAACTTTTGCTGTGCGATGATTCGCCGCAGTTGATCGTGGGGTAGGAGTGAATCGATGGCGGACTGCAACGATGCAGGGTCTTGGCTTGGGTCCTCGGGGAAGTCGTCCGGGTCGGGGAGAGACGTCACGGAATCAAAGCTCTCCCCTCTCGAGTGCATGGAAGATAACGTCGTCGTGTCGTCGTCGCTGTCGGACCCCTTCATGACGATAATGCCATCGCCGCCTTCGATGGGGGGAGCAGGCTTGGTGTCCTTGAGGTCGTATTCTCCTCGGGCATGTAGAGTAAGTAGCCTCCTGATATCCTCCCCTGGCAAGCCGTCAAGGCGAAAGTTCAAATCTCCAAACCAGAATGCGAAGTCCTCGTCGCCGATCTTGCTCCCGGCGTCCTCGGCCACCCCAGCGCTGACAACGGGCTCGAACTGGGTCCTGGACATGACCTGTCCGACGTCCCAGCACCGCCTCTCGAGATAGCTGGGGCTGGCGCCACTAGCAAAATGACAATTGACGAAGACCAGGCGGGTCGTCTCTCCGAGGACGAGCCGCGTGGCCACGGCGCCCTTGTTTCCAAAGTAGCCCCAGAGACCGGTGCCGATCTGCTGGGTGGAGACGTTGCTGATGATGGGCGCGACCTCCGGAGAGGCGTATATCAGAAGCAGCAGGCCGGTCATCTGCTCGCAGACGACGAGCTCGAAGCCCGCGGGCATCGCAGCCTCCAGGGCTTCCTTCCATCTGGTCATGGGCCCCGCATCGGTGTATGAGGCTAGATTCATGTATTCCCTGGTCGGATTCAGGTCAACGACCTCTTGCAGGCCGAGGACGTACAGGCCAATGTCGCCATGACCCTCAGGTCGAAGCGATTGAGCGTCGCCATTTGCCGCGAGACTCTGAGAGAGGCGCAGCCGGGAGATGCGCTGATCGAGGCCCTCCCCGTCGACGAACCAGCGTGCCAGGTCCTTGTCCGTCCCGGGACAGTTCGCAACGTTCCAGGTGCCGATCTTGATCCGCGTCTTGCTCGGTCGGACGTATTCGGATCGGCGGGCAATGACGGCCCTTGCGAGGGAGATGGGGGTCGATGCCAGGTCCTCTGGCTCTGAGCCCACGGAATGTACCGACTGCTCTCTCCTGGACGAGGGCTCCATCGTGTGCCGGCCGGACGAGGAGGATGAAGAGGGCGAGGAGGGGGAGGAGGAGGAGGAGGGCGAGGAGGAGTGACGGAGGCGGAAGCGTCGCTTGTCTATGTCGCGAATCCTCTTGCGGCCGGCCAGCTGCTAGACCATGGTTCGGCAATGGTGAGGCTGGCGTGGGCTGGTGGTGAGGTGATGTAAAGAGAGGCGCAGCGAGGTCGCATATGGACTTGAGATGTTGGATGGCTGGATCATGGGCATGCCCGGGGTTGTAGAGATGCCGTGCTCTGAAGCTGTTTTCGAGAAATGAGCATTATTGTTTCAAGCGAGCGATATCCCAGGCGCGAATGGATGCTGCAGCGCTATGTCCTCTCTGCGGGATGAGTGGTCGATATTGATCCATCCACATGGGGTCTGTTCCCTTGCACAACATAAGAAAGGTAGAAGTTGGGATGGATGGATGGATGGGATGAAGCCAGGAACATTGAACATACAAACCCATGCGAGGTCGTCACCGGCTGGAGATCAATTTGCAGATACATTGATATGATGTATGTTGACTGGATTCCATCAGCTACCCTGGAAGTCGCCGAGTCACTATCGCTATCGCTATCGATTGCACGGCTTCCATGTTTCAGGCACCATCTTCGGCGCTTTCAGGGCCTGAGAGACTCCACGATGACCTCAATCAAACTTGCCCTCCATCAATCCACCATTCACTGCAGATACAAAGACATCAGAAGACACGACGACCGACGTCCGACGACCTGGGCCGAACCGACATGTGGCCATCGCCCATCCTCCCACCATCCCCTTCGATCGCTCCTCTCGACCGCATCTCGAGCTGTCCGTATAGGATTCCCTGAAGGGAACAACAGCACGGAGTACAGAAGTGACTCGGGTCCATCAACCTTCTCTCTCCTTGGCACCTCTCGCCCTTCCGACCAACCTTCCGCAAGACAACACCGCCCACCATCACCACCATCATCATCATGAGCCGCGTAACCCCCTCCCGCAAGCCGAGGCACAACCGCCATCCCTCGAACCGCATCCCCGCCGTCTCCGACTACGAATCCGACATCGCCCCCATGCAGGCCGCCTACGCCGCGCCCCCTCCCCGGACCAACACCGCCCTCAACCTCAGCGTCCTCCAGCGCTACCTCCCCTCCATCACCAGCATCCTCAGCATCGCCGCCAACGCCGTCATCTACACCTTCGACACCGCCGCCGAGGGCTGGGAGAAGTCCGGCATCGAGGGCACCATGTTCGTCTGCGCCCAGGCCCCCCTGCCCGGCGAGGCCCACGACCGGCCCCGCGCCTGCGTCTTCGTCCTCAACAGGCGCGGGCTCGACAACGTCATCGTCGACCTGGCCCGCGTCAGCCACGTCGAGATCGCCGGCGAGCTCGTCATCCTCAAGGTAGAGGGCGACTGGAACGAGAGCGAAAAGGTCCTCGGCCTCTGGATCCACAACGACGAGGAGGCCACCAGGGCCACCAACGGCGCCATCATCGAGGAGAGCTGGAAGATCGCCAGGGCCGCCCGCACCGTCGAGCGCGAGGGCGCCGAGGCAGGCCCCGCGATGCAGGCCATCGGAAGGCCGCTCTCGATCAACGAGCTTTTCGCCATGCAGGGAAGCGCGGGCCACTCGTGAGGAGAATCAGCGTTTGGCGGGTCAAGTGATGAGAGACACGATGAGAGACACGATGAGATGCAGACCACTGCGAGCAACTTATACCCACATAAATTTGAATGCCATTTGGAGTGAAAAATTCGCTTCCATGATAGTGAGTCAAAAGGTCCCCCCTCATTCGAGTCTGCGATCCCTGTGAAGCTCCAGGTCGTTGACGAGCCCCTCTCAGGTTGAATCATACCGGCTGCAGGAATGTCACAAGGCCGAAGCGTCACCAAGATTGGCACTCTGGCCGTGAAACGACGACCCAAGCAGAGTAGTCTATTCATTGAAAGGAAAACAGAGAGGGAATAGCAACCAAAGAAAGCCATATATAAATACATTTCAGTTGACAAGTGATAGCGTGCAATCCTATGCGCCATTTCAATACCCCGTAGATGCCAAGTTTTTGTAAACAAGTCCCTCTTTTCTTCCCCCGTCAAGATTTCTCGCTGACCCTCGACGGATGATCCAAGAGCGTCAAATCCGCCCATCCCCTATACCGTCCCGCTGATGCTCAACTCGCGGATCTCTTGCAGCACCTGCTCGACCCTCGCGTCCAGCTGGCCGTCCGCGTATAGATCTCTCGTGTCCGCATCCAGGTACTGCTGGACCTGAGCCATGCGCGAGTACGCCTCGGCGCAGAACCGGAGCTGGATCTTGACTAGCGCCTCGAAGCTCGGATCCAGGTACGGCACGCGCAGGTCGATGAGCTGCGGCAGCTCCGTGCTCAGCTGCTCGTTGAGCTGCTCGTACACGACGCGGGCCATCTCCAGCTCCTTCTCGGTCCGGGGCAGCTTTGTCGCATCCTTGTCCGGCTTGTCGACGAGCCGCTTGACCTTGGCGCGCAGCGCGTCGTAGTCGAGCAGCTTGTGCGAGCGCTTCTTGATGCACTCGTTGATGTCGGGGAAGTATGCGCAGAAGCGAGCGATGGGCTCCAGCACCGTCATCCGGTACGGACCGTCGAGCGCCTTGATCGTTTCCGAGTCGAGGTCCTCGACGGCCTGCTTGTAGCTCCTGCTCACGCCGTCCCGGGCGCCCGAGTCGCCGTAGAATGCGTCTATGGTTTCCGCGATGCGCATCTGTGATGCCGTCATGGCTGGATCACGGCGTTAGTGACCCGCGCGCTTTGTCCTCGCGGCCGTCTTGTGTCCGCGCGCGCGGCTCTTACCTCTTAGAGAATCGAGATACCCCTTGGACTCCTTCTGCAATCGTAACGACGCCGTTTCCATGGTTCTGAATCGCCTGTCGGGTTGTTTTTCCCGGTAAGAATCAAGGGACCGACGCTCACGAGCCTCGACGGATGTGCGTACCTCTCCTCGACCTCGTAATCACGATCGTTGGTCTTCTCGACATGCCCTGGGACAATGGCGCGTCAGCGTCTCCTCTCCAGCTCTTCCTTGCCTTTCCCCCCCTCCGTCTCCCGGAGCCCGTTCCGCGAGACAGCATACCTGTCTTCATCATCACCTGCGTCGTCGCGCGGTTGACATTTTTCTTGAACCCTATTGCATGTAGCGATCCGTCAGCCCCTGCGCATCATTCTCGTGCAGCTCTCTGCGGGGTGCTCTTCGACGCAGTGTCCGTACCCGCCCACGACATCTTGTCTGTTGTACTCGATACTCGGTGTCTCGTCCCTTGTCGTGATCTGGCTCCCGGTCCTCGGGCGTTCTCGATGCGCTCTCGGTCGTCTCGTTTGCGTTTGGCGATGCGTCAACACTTGGCGTCGAAGGGGGCAGCCCTGAAGGAATTGGTTAAATGAGGCTGCAGCGAATGAGGTTGCGGACAGAGATGGAATGACAAACCACATACGGAGTACTGGGTTGCGCAGCCACGAAAAAGGCTCCGCCGAGTCGCGCGCTTCCACTTGCCATTCTCCGACGCTCCGTCGTCCGTGCCTTCTATTTCCCTGCGCCCGTGCAGATGCCGCCTTCCTCCTCCCAATTCTTCCCCCCCTCGGGATTGCGTCAATCATTCGCTGACTCAGCGAAGCCAAATCATACTAGGTCGGAAAAACCTATATCCGGTACAAATGCCTGATTCGGACAACTTGGAGTTGCGCAAACCTTAGTAGAGGTGATGCAGCAAAAGCTTGAAGTCAAATCTTGTGCGCTTTTCTTCTTCTCGTCCTTCGAGGCCTTCTACTCGGCCAGGCCATTCGTTAAAGCCTCAAGGGGTCACGACATGCCGCTCTTTAATCCCAGGTTTCTTGTCATCAGTCTCGGGAACCCCCTTCCGAAATATGACAGCCTCCACTCAGCAGGGCACTTTGTCCTGAACGGCCTCGCAAAAGCCCTACGACAGCCTGCCTTTGCGGAGACAAAGTACGGCAAGCAATCCTGTCTCGTGTCCTCGGGCGCGAAATACACGCTCATCCAGTCACCGACCCTGATGAACATATCGGGCCCCTTTGTCGCGAAAGCGTGGCAAGAAGCCGTCAGCAAGCACGACCCCGCATCCCTCAGTCTCGTCATCGTGCACGACGAGCTCGAGAAGGATTTCGGCGTGACGAAGCTAGTGCCCTGGGACCGCAGCCCCCGCGGGCACAACGGCATCAAGAGCGTTAGGAAGTCCCTGTCGCAGGATAGGTTTCCCATGTCGCCGTTCGCGAGGATCGCGGTGGGGATTGGGAGGCCCGAGGACAGGGACGCGGAGACCGTGAGCCGGTACGTGCTGGACAAGATGCCGGGCGAGAAGAGGAGGGCGCTGGAAGAGGAGGTGCCTCTACAGGTTGTGAAGTGTCTGATGGAACTCGAGGATGAGTGGAGAAGTGAGCTGGAGGGATGAACGGCCGGGGACTGGAGCTCCGTACGATTGCGGAAGGAAGGGTCTTCCGAAGCGTGGACGCCACTGCGCTGACAATCTCCGGCCTCGTCATCGAAGGGTATGACCCCGCCGTCCTCTCAGCCTCACGAGGATCCATGACGACCCGGCTGTCCTTCCAAAGGCATCAATACTATCGACGCTTCTAAAGAAGGGTCAGGCCGAATCGTGACGTCTTCACGAACCAAGGCTCCTTCAAGGTCGACAAGACAATCGGATCCAGACTACGTCTCAAAGCCGGGCCTGAGTCCAGTGCAGGATTCGAAGATGCCCCGGCGATTCCTGATCAACTGGGTGCAGCAATTCATTATTGTCTGATCCGCGAATTGCAGTCGAGTGGTCTATATATGCCTACCTAGTAACCGTAATCTCGGGATAAACAATTTTGGAAGTATTCCACATATGCTGTTTTGAGCTGTGCGCAGGTGTTGGAGCAAGGGAGACCTGGTTTTCCCCCTGAATGATGAGTACATATGCTAGACTACTACTACGGAGGGCTTCTAGTAGGTGAAAGTACTCCGTGCTCGGAACTCACATCACATCATGCAAGCTTTACCGTGGCTGAAGCACCAGCAACTTGAATCCGTCCGGTTCCATGCTTCTCGAGTACGAGTACATGTACGAGTACTCCTGACCCGTACATGGGAAAGTTTCAAGATCACACTGACTTTCAAGACACTCTGCCTGCAAGTATAAATTCATAGGGGCCGGTAGGGGTCGCACCGGTAATGAGACGGGCAGAAAACCCGAAACTTGGAATTTCGACTCGCAGGTTGTTGCATTGATGGGTCGACCTGAGTCTCCCGAGGAGCCGGCTTCACTCGTCCTCTGTGAAACGAACGGGACCAACCAACTAACCCGCACGGAGAAGGAGTATATCTACCCTGCATGTTCTACTGTGAGCCCTGCATTCAGGGTACATCTACCTAGAAGCACAGTAAAAGGCCCCCCCCCCCCACAACAGCCCTACCGGAACATCATTGGCACTGCAAGGTTTCTGCAACGGAAAGAGCCTCTCAGGATGGACCTGCAGATCCATTGTCCAGACGTCCAGCACCTGCTTTGAAAAGGATGGGGGTCGCTCCTCCCCTACTGGCCCGGAACAGAAATCCAGAATTTGGAAGGCACGCGAAGTGGAGACGATGGCGCTGACTAAGACTTCCATGGCGTGACGACCCCCAAGTCGAGTCTGATCCGCTGATATTAGATCCTCCTCCATCTCCCCCCTCAATCCGTCCTCTCCGGTATGACTCCAAGACCGGCCGCCCTGGGCTGTCCCAGCTCGGCCCCAAGACGACTAGTAGTAAGACATTGATGGACTCTCTTCCCGGTGCTTACCAACCGTGCCAATGTCGGCGCGCTCATACTGTCTCTTGGCTTCCCCAGGCTAATCCGAGTCTCGTTACCCTGTCCCTAGGTTCACACTAAACCATGCCGCGAACGCCTCCTCAGGCAGAGATGTCGAAACCATCACGTTCCGGTCCTGGGGCATACCGGTAATTGACCTGAGGTCATCCCATCGATCATGAACCGCACAGCTGCTGCCTTATCGAACCCTCTTCTTCCAATTTCACATCTCGGGACAGCCTCGTTGATGCTCGACGTGATTCAGTACGACCCTGAAGGAGCCGGTCCGCATATGCATCATCCAGGGGTTCCTACGATATCCGACGCCCATGCAATCAAAACTTGAGAGTATGGTCAATTCTCCACGTCGCCATTTCGCGAGACTGCACACCGAAGATTACCGACTCCGTTGAAGGACCCAATCCCAAACCAACCGCGATCGCCCATCATCACAATTCCATGACCCTTCGGCTAGCAGACGACGGGCGCCCTGTGCCCTGTGATCAAAGTCAGCCAAACGGCCTCCATGTCGAACGGCAGGGCAACAGACGAGAACGCCGACCGACCTCGACATCGCAACCTCAAGCGACATTCGGGGCGGCGTTGGAAGCAATGCCAACAGCTACTAACGGGGGTGGCCACAATGAGGAGGCGGAAGAACATGTCAAGGCCAGAAGGTCAAGAGGACGGCCGCGATTGAATACCAAGGATGAAACTGCCGCCGACGTGAGTCAATTGCCCGGCCCGCTGGTTTGTTTCCATCGTAGTCATCATGACTGTTATGGCCCCCTTCTCTGCGATGTCACATGTGGAGGAAAACGAAATTTATCTCGGCTCGCCCTTGACACCAAGCATGAGTTGCGCGACGCGAGATCATGATTGACGGGGATGCAAATCATCAATGTCCATGAATATGTTGAAGGGGATGACCAGTTTCTGACGATACTCATTGCAGCGTCGACGCACCCAGATCCGCCTGGCCCAGCGGGCCTACCGACATCGTAAGGACACGGCGATTACGGGGCTCGAGCTGAAGCTCAAGAGGATCGAGAAAGTGCATCGGTCAATACACTCCAAGTTCTCCAGCTTCTACAGCATCATGCTCAACGAGGGCATCCTTGAATCGGCTCCCCACGCAGCGTACCGCCTCAAACCCATCGCGGACGAGCTCATCCATCTATCCGGCCCTTCCTCTGACAGCGACGGCAACCCAGTCACCGACAGCGGCGAGACAGTCAGCCAAGACCTGGGTCCATCGACCGGCTTGATCGGCCCAGGCGCAGGGCCCGCGGAAAATGCGCTGTCCCCACGTCTGCCGATCGCAGGCGGCCACCAACAGCCAGCACCGGTGCACTACGAGGTCATCACGGAGCCGACTTTGCAGAATGCCACTTTCCCCTTTACATATCCGACGGAGAGTCTCGAGATGCATCCCATCGCGGGGCTCCTACCCCACATCGGAACCGGCATGGCCCATATGTCACCATACTCCCGGCTCCCGTCACCTCACTCCTACGCGTTTCAGGAGCGCACATTTGGCCGCCGACTTCTTCGGTCCGTGAGTGAGCTTGGGCTCAAGCTGGCAACCATGCCAAGTCCACCAGCTGCAAAATTCGCCTCAGTCTTCGGCTTCACACTTCTTTTTGAGGAAAGGGAAAGCATCATCATGCGACTGCTCGCCGCCCTGAAGAGATCGCACAACGAAGAGCTCATATTTTGGGGTCTCCCCCACAAACCTCTCTCATTGGACGAGCTCGATTACCTTGAGGAGCAATACGGCGCCCTACAAGGGTCCGTATCGAGGCAAGCGGCGATGGGCTCTACGGATGTTACATCTTTTGGCCCCGCGAGCCTTGATGATGAGCGCGATATGAAGATACAGGCCATTGTTCGGAATTTTGAGAGCGATATTCTACTGCCATACGAGGTGGAGCAGTTTCTCGACGGATTGGGAATCTTCATCCCCCCCCTTGCCGACTTTGTTCAGGCTGAGATTGATGTCAATACCATCCGGGATGATTCAGAGCTCTCATCCGCATCTAGCCGGGGCCATTCTCTATACCCCCAGTACCATGGCGCAGCTCCCGCCGTGTCCTCGGGAACAGGAGGACTGTCGACGACGATGACAACAACAGCAGCAGCAGCAACAGCAACAACAGCAGCAGCAGCAGCAACAACAACATCAGCGGCAGCAGCGGCAGCAGCGGGGGTTGGTGGCTGCAGTCAAGCGGGGAGGGGGGGAGGAAGAGGGAGAGAATTCCCACCAGTCTCTGTGTTTCCCATGCCCACCATTTGGGCGGATAACGTCTCTGGGTACGGACCATTTCCGTCCGTGACAAATTTCGAGCCTTCGGATGCAAGCGTCACCTCTTCGGCCGATCCGACGATGAATATCGACCACACATTCGGTTCTTCCAGCATGCTTAATACCGAAGTCCCTCCGCTCATGGCGCATGATGACAGCAGCATGTGGCCCTTTGCATCCAGCTGGAATAAGATCAAGGTCACAATCGATGTTCCCAGACTCATCGTCGGTAAGTCCTCCGCTCCTCCACCCCCTTTTTCCCTATATCCCCCTGCCTCGGAGGTATGAGACCTAGACTCACATTGAAATATCAGAGGTTGCGAAGAAATCAATATGTCTGGGGCGGGCGCCTGGTGTGCGGAAAAGGGACTTCCTTCATGCGCTCAGGGTTGCCATGGGTCTATCGGGGCCGTTGGATGCATGAGAGAGCACATCAATCTTGGACACGCGCAGATGAAGGACACGAGGTTCATGTACAACTAGAGATGGCCCGCGCGACTTTTCTCAGTCTCCGGCCTTGCACTTA
>NQYQ01000039.1:61973-85517 GCA_003055925.1 Escovopsis sp. Ae720 | reverse complement strand
TCGGGACGGGGACCGCGGCCTCGGCCAAGATGAAGCCTCGCATCATCATCCACGGAGGCGCGGGCAACATCATCCGCGAGGGCTATCCAGTTGAGAAATACCAGGCGTACCGCGCCGCGCTCTTGACCATTGTGAGCCATCCGGCCCCAAGACATCTATATGATCGCATACTGTACAATGTGCCGTGGATTTGGAATTCCAAAGCGTTGATTCCTGACAACCCGATGCCTGCACGCAAAAGGTAGCCAACACAGCTCACTACATGAACTCTGTGATCCCGTCTTCGCCCCGCGAGAAGTCGTCGTCGTCGCCGCCGCCGCCGTCGCCGTTCTTCGCCGAGGGCAAACAGCCTTCCGCGCTCGAGATCGCCACCCATGCCGTCACCCAGCTGGAGGACAACGCGCTGTTCAACAGCGGCCACGGGGCCGTGTTCACGCGCGACGGGGTCAACGAGCTCGAGGCGTCCGTCATGGTGTCCCGCGGGGCGGCGAAGCGCGCCGTCGGGGTCATGGGCCTGCGGCGCGTGCGCAACCCGATCCTGCTGGCCCGCAGGATCCTCGAGCACGGCGAGCAGGACCTGGCGCCACGGACGAGCGGGCACGTGAGCGACAGCGTGCTGGACGTCCCCTCGGCGCAGGGCCACTCGCAGCTCCACGGCGGGGCGGCCGAGGCGCTCGCGCGGCGCTACGGGCTCGAGATGGTCGACCCGGCGTACTTCTTCACGCAGCAGCGGTGGGACGAGCACGTCAGGGCCCTGGAGAGGGAGCGGCGCGGGGAGGGGCTCAGCACGTGGGACGAGCGCGAGCACCTGCCCCAGGGGACCGTCGGCGCGGTCGCCCTGGACGCCGAGGGCGTCGTGTGCGTGGCGACGAGCACGGGCGGGATGACGAACAAGCTGACGGGCCGGATCGGGGACACGCCCTCCATCGGGGCTGGCTTCTGGGCCGAGGAGTGGGTGGACAAGAGCGGGCGCGGCGGGGGAAGCACGGCGTGGGATCGAGCGCTGGACGCGATCCATGGAGCGGGCGCCGGCGTCACCCTGGCAGGCCCCCTGAAGGGCTTCCTGGCCGATTGCCTGCCCACGCCGTGGCTGTACTCGGCCCTGAGCCCTGGAGTCGATACCACCACCACCACTACCACCACCACCACCACCACCAGGTCGATAGCGATCTCGGGCACTGGCAACGGGGACTCGTTCCTCCGCACGGACGCTGCTCGCACCGCGGCCGCGATGGCGCGCTGGAAGCCCGAGCCCGGCTCCGAGGCAGTCAGGCACGTCGCCGGACGAGGCGGCGAGCTGCAGCGGAGCGCGGGGGACCGATGGGGCAAGACCGGGGAGGGCGAGGGCGGCATGATCGGGATCGAGTCCGTCGTCGTGAGGGACGCGGCGGGCCGGATCGTAGACGCGCGATCCGAGATCCTGATGGACTTCAACTGCGGGGGCATGTATAGGGCCTGGGCTGACGAGGAGGGCAAGGTGATTATGAGCGTCTGGACGAACGGCTCGTGGGATGACTTGTGAAAGCGGGTTGTGTGTTTCTTTTTTTTCTTTTCTTTCCTTTCCTTTCCTTTCCTTTTCTTGATAGAAAGAAAAGAACATCAACTCCGGTAGGAGCCGAGCTTCAGCAAGAAAGTGTGTATCCCGATCCGCGCCCATCTCGTCAGCGTTTTGTATCATACAGGCCCTCGCAGATATCATCTCCTGCTTTTCCCATCCCCCCCTTTCTTCCCCCCCTCTATCCCTGATATATCGAAACGCCGAGAATATGCGATGTATTATCCCCTCCAATGGTATGCTTTCGGTGGTGTTTCTTGTGTTTGTTGAAGCCCAGAGGAGGGGCCGGCCTAACCCAAAATTGAAAGGCTCGTGTTGCAAGCAAGGCCCTCTCGATGTGCAAACCAAAAGACCCTGCGACCAAAGAGAACGAAGAGACAATTTTGAAAAAAAAAAAAAAAGAAACAAAAAAAAAAGAAACAAAAAAAAAAGAAAGAAAAGAAGCGAAAAGGGGAAAGATAAAATGGAAGAAATAACGTGAAAAAGTGGAGTTGAGAGGTGGTGTCTGTACTCGTACTCGTATTTTATCTCGATTCGTCACATCATGCCGTCCGTATGAAGCGTGGTATGGATTCTTTACAGCGTCGCGGCCTCGGTGCTCGGCGGGGGCTGCGGGAGCTCGAGTTTCGTGGACCCGGCCATCATCTTGGAGAGGCCGATGCCGACGCCCTCGATGACGGCGAGGAGGATGGCGCAGCTGATGGCGCCGTTGCGGGCGGCCTTGAAGCCGCCGCGGAAGGCGAGGGAGCCGCCGGTGAAAAAGCCCGCAATGATGGCGTTGTAGGGGTCCTCCTTCTTGCGGATGCCCTTGACGGCGCAGTCGAACGAGGAGAAGAGGCCGCCCCAGACGCCGAAGTTGCCGCCGAGGACGGGGGCGCGCATCTTGACGGCGGTGATGGCGCCGATGCGGCGCTCGCCGTAGGGGGAGTTGCGGAAGCCCTTGATGCCGTGCCAGATGGTGCCGCCGATGGCCTGTACGCGGGATGTCATGTCAGCGTTGGGGACGGTCTTGTCAAAGTGAAGCAATCCATCGATCCATCGAATTGAAGATCATGGAACGAGGGGAGTAATCCAATTGGGTGAGGGAGGAAGAGCTCAGAGATGGGAGAGGGGGGGGAGGGGGGGGGGGACGTACGCCCATCGCAAAGGCGCCACCGAAGTCGTTGAGGATGACCCAAGGGCAAGGGTCGCGTCCGTGATCCATGGCTGTAGGTGAGGAGGGAGGATTCTCGAGAGGGATTGGAAAAACCGAGAGGCTGTCGAGAGACGCAGCAGGATCGAGCGGCTCGGGTTCGCGACGGGGTTGGGGGGGGGGGGGGAAGCTGGCAAGTTGATCGAGGTTGGGTGTGTGAAGATGGAATCTGGAGTCTGGATGCTGGAAGTCTAGATTGAAATTTCCCTTCGCAAAGCCGCCTCCGAGTCCCCACCAAAGCGGCCATCGGCCTGAGGGTTAGGGTTGCATGAAAGAATTCGGATTGGAGAAGAAAGATAAAACGATAGTGCCTTTTGTGGACTAGCGTATATGTATGTGGACTCGGCGAAGTGGACTCTGGACTCTCGGGAGCTCCACGTCCAAGGCTTCTACTCCGTACTCCGTACCACCTGCGAGATGACGCGACTGCGAGAAGAAATGGACTTCTGTCTGATCAATGTGTATGAAAAATCACGGATAGGGGAATTGCCAAATTCGATTACGGTCGTGTTCACGTAGATGGTGAGTCTGGCACGGAGATCATTCGTTTCATTCAAGTTTGTATCGGGACTACTATACCTGTAGTACTACCCTCGTGTTAAGAACCAAGGTCCTTCCTGATAGTGCAGTCCCGCCAATTTATATGCAAAGCAGCAGCGTGAGTGGACCGAAGCGCTATCGCGAGGTACATTGATCCTTGATCACTGGATCAATCCATTGATTGGATTGATTGATTCATTGCGGGCGTTCAGCTTCAGCCTGACTGTCACGGTGCTCCGTACTACTCACATTCGTACCTCGTCGATCGGACGCAAACAGGCATGACGACGCCATCGCCATCGCCGCAAATGCGCCTCCATGATTGGAACCTTGCCAGCACAAGGTTTCAGTTGCATTGCCTTGTTGGCGTGGGCCGAGAGCTCCCTCAGGATTGAACCTAGCAGGAGCATCTTCTGGATTTCAGTCACGACAGCTCTGAGCTCGATCAACAATTTACCAGGCCTGCACACTCAGTAGGAATCCCGAGGGGTACCACTTCTCTTTCCTCCCAACTTCTCTAGACCTACTCCGTACTCCGTACTGATTCACTGTTTCAAGTCCTCTGAGCATCACATCGAACAGCCGACAGCCAGAGAACCTACGCTGCAGGCAATGTCTCCTTCACGCTACGACGAGGACAGCGACGAGGAGCGTCTGCCCGAGGGCATGACCCGAGTCGGCTACGACGCGGACACGCAGATCTACACCTTCCGAGACGCCGACGGGAGCTACTGGGAGGGCGCCCCCGGCTGCAGATACGGCCGCCTCGCACGCGTCGGTCAAGGACCTGCCCCAGCCGACGACGCCGACGCCGACGCCGACGACGCGGCCCCGTTCCTATCCCGGCCGCACGACCAGGATATCAGGCCCTCCTGGCGCCAGGACATGATGCCCTTCCTCAACTTTGGCGTCCTCGCCGGACTGTTCCTGCTCGCGCTCTTCTGGTTCCTGTACCGGAGCCCCGCCACCGACGACGGTTCGACCGGTACAGAGACGATCCACGAGGTCTCGACCTGCCCCGGACCGAGTCTCGTGGTCCAGCAGGGCGACACATGCTGGGCCTTGGCCGAGGCGAGGGCGATTAGTGTCGAGGAGCTCCAAAGCTTGAATACTTGGCTCGACTGCGAGAGGCTTCCGATTGGGTCGCTGCTCTGCCTTTCCGACTAGAACCTACCGCAGGCTCGTCTTGGGAACTGGGAGGTGCTGCAACTGTTCATTGATCGCTCGATTCCATGCGTGATCGACTTGCGAGAGGTGTAGGAGGGCAAGGCCGATGCCACAGTCGACCAGCGCCAGGCCGATCTCGATTTGAGCACCACAAGGGGGCCAAAGCCCGCTGGACGATGGGACTGTACGCTGACGTGTCAAAATGCGAGGGGGGGTCTGGAGAATCTTCCATTGCTGCGCTGGCCGTCTCGGTGATGTTGTTTCCGGTTTTCGCGTTGATGGTTAGTACGAGTACGAGTACTCCGTACTTAAAGGAACTCAAGGACTTACCGGCAGGGACTCGGAGTGCTGGAAGGGCAGCACGATCTGGTCTGGGAGTCTGACGCCGGATACACGAGTATTCTACTCCGTATTGATGGACTGACTGATCGAGTGATTCAGGATGTAAGCAAGGGCCATGCCTCACAATGGTCAAGCTCCATTCCTCTCAGATGTACGGAGTACGTTTGTCGTCTTCGTCGCGTTCGACATGTTTGGTTTGTTGGGTGGGATATGGGATTCAGTCGATGGAGCAATCAATTGATTAATCCATCCATGTAATTTAATTAATTTCATTCGAATCAATTGACCCCTCCAAAGCGAATTTCCAAGGCGAGCGGGGGCAGCGCGTCCAATGATTCTTGGTCTTGAGGGATCATTTTGGATCTGCGCCAATATTTTATCGAGTTTCATCATTTTTTTTTTGATCAATCAATTAATCAATCTATCCATTTTTTTTTTTTTTTTTTTTTGGCGCTTCCCCTCCATCACAGCGCGCAATAAATTTTCTTCTCGCAACCTCTTTTTCCCCCCTCCTCTTCTTCTCTTTTCCCTCTCTTTTTGTCTTTTGTCCTTCATGTTCGCCTGAGCTGGTCTTTGTGCCGTCAAGTGAATCGTCAAGATGGACAAAGATAAGCTCGCCCAGTTGCTGCAGGCCAGCCAAGTTCGTACGTGGTTCCCAAGCAAGATCCCTTCGCGATCAACTCCCCGCCTCCAGGTTCACCAGCTTCCCCCCCCTCTCCGCCTCTCCGTCTTTCTTTCTGCTTTCATGAACCCTATCGACGGAAGGATTCACAAGGAGGGGTCAGAAGAGCAGAAGCGGGAGAAGTAGGAGGAGGAGACGCACAAGGCACACTTCACACGCTCGAAAGAAATGGCCGGCTTTGCTAACTCTTGTCTCTCCAGCCAACACGGAACAGGTCAAGGCTGTGACTGCGGATCTGCAGAAGAACTACTACTCCCAGCCCGAGTCGCTTCTCCTGCTCATCGAGATCGCTCTGACACACGGCGATGCGGCTGTTCGACAGCAGGCTTCGGTCCAGGCCCTGCGCCTCGTCACCAAGCACTGGAAGCGTCAGCCCGCGGACAAGAAGCCCCTCGTCCGCTCCCACCTCCTCGAGGGCACCCTCAAGGAGACCTCGACCCCAAACCGCCACTCGCTGGCTCGTTTGATCGCCGGCATCGTCGGCGCTGACATGGAGCAGAACGACGGTGAGGAGTACCTGAAGCAGCTCCTCCCCCTCAACACAAGTGACAACGTCGTCTTCCGCGAAGTCGGGACCTTCATCCTCTACGCCATGCTCGAGGACGACCCCGCACACTTCAGCGACCACACCCACCAGCTCCTGCAGCTCTTCCAGTCTCGTCTCGATGACCAGAGCAAGGAGGTCCGCATGAACATTGTTCGTGCCATTGGCGCCATCCTCATGATCGTCGATGCCGAGGAGGACCCCCAGGCCCTCAGCGCCATGCAGGGCTTCGTCCCCGGCCTCGTCAACATCCTCAAGGCCACCGTCGAGGCTGCCGACGAGGAGAGCTACAGCATCGTCTTCGATGTCTTCCACTCCTTCATCGCCTTCGACTCCTCCCTCCTCTCCCTCCACCTCCGTGATCTCCTCATGTTCATGATCGAGCTTGCTGCCAACACCAATGCCGAGGACGACCCCAGATCCCAGGCCCTCGGCTTCCTCATCCAGGCCGTCCGCTTCCGCCGCATGAAGATTCAGGGCATGAAGGACGTCGGCGCCGAGCTCATGATCAAGGCCATGCACATCATGATCGACCTCGACTCGGATGACGAGGAGGAGATGTCCCCTGCCCGCGTGGCCATCAGCCTGGTCGACCAGCTCGCCAGCGAGCTGCCTCCTCGACAGGTCATTGTGCCCTTGCTCGAGCAGTTCCCCGCTTTTGCCACCAACCCGGACCCCCGCTACAGGATGGCTGCCATGCTTGCTCTCGGCAATGCTGCCGAGGGAGCCCCCGACTTCATCTCCACCCAGCTCCAGCCCCTCCTCCCCACCATTCTCAACCTGCTCTGCGACTCCGAGACCGCCGTCAGGCACGCTGCCCTCGTCGGTCTCATCCACCTCGCCGAGGAGATGGCCGACGAGATGGCCTCCCACCACTCGCAGATCATTGAGGCCGTGCTCAAGAACCTCGAGTCCGCCTCTCAGACCGCCTCTGAGAAGAACATCAGCATCATCCGATGCGCTTGCGGTGCCCTCGACACCTTTGGCGACGGCATCGACACCAAGATCATGGCCCAGTACGGCCCCAGCCTGATTGGCCCCATGGTCAAGCTTCTCGAGCACGAGGACTTCGGCGTCAAGGCTGCCGCTGCCTCCGCCGTCGGCGCCATTGCCTCCTCCATGGAGAAGGACTTCCAGCCCTACTTCGAGGGTGTCATGAAGTCTCTCGGAAACTTCGTCATGCTCAAGGACAGCGAGGAGGCGATGAACCTCCGAAGCTCCACCTGTGACAGTCTGGGCCGCATCGCCTTGGCCGTTGGTGCCGAGGCCTTCCAGCCCTACGTCATGGACCTTATGAAGGCGAGTGAGGAGGCTCTTGGCTTGGAGAACCCCAGGCTCAAGGAGACCACCTTCATCCTCTGGTCCAACCTGTCCAAGGTCTACCGCGAGCAGTTCGACCACTTCCTCGGAGGCGTCTTCCAGGGCATCTTCGCTTCTCTCGAGCTCGAGGAGGAAGAGCTCGACATCCCCGGCATCGACCCCAGCCAGATCGAAAACGGCACCATCGTCGTTGGCGGCAAGCGTGTCAAGGTCAAGGTTCCCGAGACCGAGGAGGATGATGATGATGATGCCGACATTGCCAGCGGCGATGAGGACTGGGACGACGTTGAGGATCTTCAGGATGACCTTACCGGCGTCACCGCGGTCGCCATGGAGCAAGAGATCGCTCTTGACGTCCTTGGCGATGTCATCTCCAACTCCTGCAACAGCAGCAACCTCGAAGCCTTCGTCGAGAAGACTATCGAGAAGGTCGTTCCCTTCACTGACCACGACTACGAGGGTTGCCGCAAGACTGCCATCTCTACCCTGTGGCGGACCTATGCTCGCGTCTTCCAGGTCTGGGAGGAGGGTGCCGGTGTCAAGTGGGAGGCTGGTCTTCCCCCCAAGCCCGCGCCCCCTGCTTCCATCGTGAACATTGGCGCGACTCTGCACGAGGCCACCATGACCATCTGGGCCAACGACAGTGACCGGTACGTGAATCCAAGCTCCGACTGCTTCCGCTTTCTGCAAACACCATTTCCTTTTCTTTAAAAAAAAAATGATGAACACTCGCGTTACAAACCCAGCTCACTCAGACGCAATATTGCGGTTGCTGAGAAAGCGTTTGATCTACCTTCTGATTTCTCCTCTCCCATTTCATTCAAAAAATCTCTGCACAATGAGTCTTCAATGGATGTTGGCTGACCGTGAACTACAGATCCGTCGTCACCGACGTCAACCGCAACATCGCCGCTACCCTCAAGGGATGCGGTCCTGCTGTCTTGTCGTCCAAGGACGGCATGCTCCAGGAAGTCGTCTCCGCCGTCAGCCTCCTCATCACCCGTTCTCACCCCTGCCAGCTGGACCTTGGCGACGAGGACGAGGAGCAGGAGGTTGACGCTGGCTCTTCGGAGTACGACTGGCTCGCCATCGACACTGCCCTTGACGTTGTTGTCGGTCTCGCCGCGGCCCTGGGCCCTGACTTTGGTGAGCTGTGGAAGATCTTCGAGAAGCCCATCCTCAAGCTGGCCAGCTCCACCGAGGACCTGCACCGCTCCACCGCCATCGGCACCATCGCCGAGATCACCAAGTACTGCGGCGAGTCCATCACCCCGTACACCATCTCCGTCGGTCAGGCCCTTCTGCGAAGGCTCAGCGACCCCGACGCCCTCACCAAGTCCAACGCTGCCTACGCCATCGGCCTGCTGGTCATGAACTCGACCGACACCCAGAAGACCATCCCCATGTACCCTCAGTTGTGGGAGAAGCTCGAGCCCCTGCTGTCGCTGCGCGAGATGCACGTCACCGACAATGTCGCCGGCGCCCTGTCCCGTATGATCATCAAGAACCCCGATGCCGGCTTCGTCGCTCAGGCCCTTCCCTCCATCGTGGCCACACTGCCCCTTCAGGAGGAGTTCGAGGAGAACGAGCCCATCTACCGCGCCATCTTCACCCTTTGTAAGTTACCTTCTACCATTGATGATGATGATGATGCACCTTTACGCGCTCCCGCCGCTAACACGCCCTCCTTGCAGACGACCAATCCAACGAGACTGTGCAGCAGCTCACTCCCCAGCTGATCGGCATCTTCGAGAAGGTGCTCGGTCCCCCCGAGGGCCAGGTCGAGCCCGAGACCCGCCAGCTCCTCTGCCAGCTTGTGCAGATGCTGTACAAGAACAGGCCCGAGCTGCTGGCGAACAACCCGGGGCTCCTGCCTCTGGCTGGCATCTCTCAGTAAATATTGACACGATGACGAGTATTTTTCTTCTCCTTTCCTTCTCTTTTTTTTCTTTGTCCTCTCTTACGGGCTTTTGCGTACACGGACGGTCGGCAACGAGGTTATGAAGGATATTGGCCATTGCTCTCTGACACGCGGGGAGCGGGATCCCTGCCATCGAAAAGACGGGAACGGGGTTTTCATAGAGTGTCCGGGTCGGGCGATAGAGCATGCTGTGATTTGAAGATGGACAGACTGTGGATCAGGATTTATACCCTCGACAAGATAGCGACTTCAGCAATTGATTATGAAAAATGATGATGCCTTCAATCTGTATCTATCTCATCTTGAGCATCGCGCCGTGCCAGACCTAGGTTGAAGAGGTAATCCGCATGCTTGCTCTCAACGTTCTCAAACCCACCAAGCAAGCGCCAAGAGGAGAAGAAGAAGATATGAATAATGATTGGAAACAACGCAAAGCATCATGAACGAAAACCGGTACTCATAGGGTATGAAGAAATAAGAAAATTCACTAGGAAGGGGAAACATCCCGCCGGCCCCGCCGCTTCAGGCCAACTCCCCAAACTGCCCGTCCTTCTCCTTGCCCCTGCCCCTCCCGCGCTGCAGCTCCTCCTCGTCCCCTTGCGGCCCGCCGGGCCCCATGGCCTGCTCCCCCGCGAACCTCTTAGCCCGCTGGTGCCGGTAGCACATGAACGACAGCGGCAGCGCGGTGAGCACCACGAACGCAACGACGCCGACGGCGATGCCTGCGACGGCGCCGGGGTGGAGGGTCCCGGCCCCGGTGCCGCCCGGCGAGGAGGCCGACGCCGTGGGCGTGGACATGGGCGTGGGCGAGGACATTGGAAGCTCGCGTGCCCCGGGCGAAAACACCTCCGGGGGGTAGGTCTACCGCGCCCGGAAGACCGTCGTCGAAAGCGTGCTGCCACGGAAGTCTCGCACTCGTACGAGTACTGGTACAGCACGGGGCTCGCGATCGGGTGCAGTACTGGTACTCGTACTCGTTGTAGGTAGTAGTTCTCCCGGTATGCGACTTTGATGGAATCAACAGGGTCCCCGCATGAGCAGAGGCGCCAGGCTCGGAACGGCAATGAATGCCGTCAGCGCATCGACGTGACGTGCGCTAGTGCTGATAAATGGATTTATTGATGGATATTTCGTAGGGGTCTTCGAGTTTCCAGGCACGGTACGGTATGTATGTAAGATGTTCGCTGTCTGCGCGTCAACGGCCCATTTGCGTTCGAGCATCAGCGGGGACGGGGAATGCGAACCTTTGATCGAGGAAGAGGTTCCAGGTATGAGGAGCGGAAGAAGGTTGATGTGAGAGATCAATTGTATGCGGGAGGATGGAGTAAAGAGCGTCAATGTCTGGGGCTGCGCGAGGGTTGGGAGGTGGGAGGCGGGAGGTTGGCTGGAGGCGAGAGGATAACCCTAACCCTGCGCGGGGAATTTGTCGGCCTGATGCATGGGGAGACGTCATTTGTCTCGCGCGGGCGTCACATTCGGCCTGAATCACGAGGCTGGCTCTTGGGAATTTGCGATTGTGCCATATACAATGTTCTCTGACGTTTCGGCGGAGCATGTGAACATAAATGGACGCTTCAATGGAAATCCAGCTATGCCCGAATACATATGGCGTTCAGCTTCACAGTGGCATATTTCGCGAATGTGTGTCCAAAGTTCGCATTGCTGCCTTCTCTAGTAGGTACCGACTCCCATGCAAATCCCACTCCATTCCTCAAAGGTAGCATCATCACGCGGTGGATGAAACCCAGATCAAAGAGAAGAGACAAGGTACGGGGACAAAGAATCCAGCATGCCTGTCAACAAAGCAGGCTCTACCAGATACGTTTCTCTACCATCTCGAAACGAGCCACCCCCTGATAGTCGCCGTCCTTCTTCAGCTCCGCCCCCTTTCCCCACTTCCTCCTCTTCAAGCCCTCGCCCGGGTCGGCATTCACCCACCGCGACCGGTCCTCCCCGACCTCCACCTGCCCGAACCCCCCCGTGCGCTTCCCCTGGCCGATGTACGTCTCCCAATCGGCCTTGCCCGCGGCGACGAGCGCCTCTTTGCGCTTCATCTTGGCGTACCGGTCGCGCGAGTACTTGAGCAGGGCCATGCCCAGCAGCAGCTTGATGATGAGCAGGACGAGAAAGAGGATGAAGAAGACGACGACCATGGTCAGCGCGGCGATGACGTCGTCCGACGTCCAGCGGTACCAGGGCCGCGAGTTGAGCGGGGACCCGTAGGGATAGCCGTACGTGGCGCGGCCGAGCGAGTCGCGGATGAGCACGTCGAGTCGGTTCAGCGCGGCCATCATGGCCGGCGAGGTGGGCACCGCGGACTCCTCGGTCAGGGAGGTATGCGTGGACTGGGGGAACGGCATGGGCACGTGGGCGGAGAGGAGCATGTGGTATGTCTGGATCGAGGCGCGGATGAAGAGGCAAGAGAGAGGAATGACGGCGAGCCCGAGCCTCCGCGTAAGGGCCGGAGCAGAGAAGGCCTGTCATCATGATTGTTAGTGACGCTCAGGGAGGGAGTGAAATCTTTTTACTAAGGGAGGATAGGGGTGGGAAAACGAGCGAGGGCTTACGTTGGTGTAGTAATCCTTGCACAGGATGTCGAGGATCCTGCTATAAAACTTGGGTTTGATGTTGTTGAACTTGGTCACGTAGGCGTGCTTGATCGAGTCGACGAGCATTTCGCTGCCCACAACGATGAGAAAAGGCGACAGGACCTCTCCCGACATGATCCATGAAGGCAAGACAGTGAAACTGTGCGGCAGGATGGATGGGGGATGCAGCGGTGTCGTGTTGGAAGGGGAACTGTCGCTCATCCCTTCGTAGTTCAGGCTGGGGATGGAGAGGCCCCCGACCTCGACGATGTTGCGCATCGCGATGATGAGGAGCATGACCCAGAGGTGGAAGCGCTCCACAATGTCGGCGCAGGTGAGCTGGAACAAGTTGTCCTTCTCGAAGCGCTTGAAGACGGTACTCTTGATCTCGACGAATTGGTTGGAGAGCAGGAGGGTGAGCAGCGCGTTGGAGTAGGAGTTGACGGCCACGTTCAGGGTGATAACCTGAATGTACAAGGCCACGGAATGGAGACAGCTGTACCCCAGGGCGAGGACGAACATGCCCAGCGGCAGGAGGACCTTGGACCGGCCGGAGGCGTTCCGGGAGAGCGTCTCGGCGCTGAAGAGGCACTCGAGGATGTCCTGGCCGAGGGCCGAGAGCAGGCGGTCCCCGACCTCGAGGATGTTGTACACGACGTACAGCTTGATGGCGGACTGCGCGCGGATGAGGTGGTACATCCTGCTGGCGTCCAGCCTCATGAGCACGAGAGAGCTGCAGATGATGACGGCGCCCTGCAGCAGGTCTGCCTTGTGGAACGTGGAGAGATTCGACGGCATGGACTTCGTCCGTCGATGGCGGAAAGCCCCAGACTTGGAAGTGGGACCGTGTCTACGGACCGATGCCGGGGCTCTCGCGTCATCGGTTCCCCGAGCCCGCGAGTCGACGCGGATCCTGTTTGGATGGCGAGCGCCAGACGGCGTGGAGACGTCGGCCGACGTCTCGCTGGCCCGGCTGCAGCTGCGAGAGCGCCCGCTGTCGGATACGTCGCTTGCGGTCCTGCCGCGAGAGGAACGCCCTCGCTCCCACAACCTGCCGAGCCCGGACCAGACGAAGCCGATCATCCACTTGGACTCCCTGACCACGACATAGAGCCACCACTGAATCAGCACCGTCGCGGCGATCGTGAACCGGATGGGGAGGATCGTGAACGTGTGCAGCCAGGCATCGAGGCATGCTAGGGCGCCGAAAATCAAGGTCCTTTCCAGGAACGGCGGCATCAGGAGGACATTCTTGAGGCGCTCGAACTTGATGGCATTGGACTCGTACGGGGAATCGTTGGCGAAGGGTTGGTGGATGTAGAGGGGGCTCGGTGGTTGCGCGGCTAGTTCGAGCTGGAGGTGTGTGGGAATCGACATGGGAGGAAGCGGTATCAGAGGCGGGACGGGCGAAGAGGATCGAGCGCTCGGGGAACCACCACCGTCGGCATTCGGGGGAGGCAGAGGATGAGGAGGAGAAAGCAAGAATGGGTCTGCCGGATGAGGCGCAAACGCCGGCGACGCAGCCCTCAACGGTGGAGACGGACTCGGTGTCGCGTACTTGTTCGCAGAGGCAGCCGCAGAGGCAGCCGCAGCGGCAGCTTCGCCGGGACTCGGTGTGAATCGGATCGTCGGCGGTGTCGAGACAGTCCTCAGCCCGGGCGGCGGGCGCCTCGTCGAATCCCTCGCATCCCTCTCCTGGTCTGCGCCCAGCGAATCCGCAGCGTTCCCATTCGCCTGGAGGGCATCGGGGCCCTCAGGATCCGGGCTTGGAAGCGCCGATGCTCTCGGGAGCGATTTCGAGGAGCTCGTGAGCTCCAACACTTCTGCAGGGGACAACCTGGGCACACTGTCGTGGCTCACGGTCTTCCTGATGGTGCCGCTCCCGTTTGGGTGTCGATTTGGGGGAGGAGGAGGAGGAGGAGGAGGAGGAGGAGGAGTCGAAGCGGAGGAGGAGGTCCACGTCTCCTGCAGGCTCATGGTGCGTCCCCGCGCCGGCCTAGCAGGAGGGCTGTGAAGGGAGCTCTGACTGGGACGAGAGGTCTGCTGCCCGCCGGGCGCCTCGTTCTCTTGCGGCGAGACGGGGAGGGAGGACGGACATTTCGAGGTCGGGGTAGACGAAGAAAATGACGGGATGGGGACGAAGCTGATGGGGTCGGCTGTTCCTGCCATGAGAAGGTCGCGGTTGGGCAGGTCGTCGTGTGGGGGATTTGCGTTTGTGCTCCCATCACGGAGAGCAGGACAGGCTCAAGGCAAGTGACGCATGTGGGCTGATGGCTCGATGACTCGTGAGTCTTGTTGCGATGATGGATGAGGACAAGATGTGGTGTTTGCTGGCGATGTCGAGTATGTACCAACATCCAGCATATTATGTGATAAAGATGATCCAGATCAATGCTGGTTCAATTCAAAGTCCATCTGGCAACATACCCTGTACGAAAGTGTTTGGATTGATGCATATAAGATCTGACGTAACCTCGATCATGAATGATTCTGGCAGCACGTACTCCGTATGTATTAATCCTACCCCGTTTAATGCATCAAAACATTTGATTACCTATTACGGAGTACCTATTGATTGATTGATTGATTGATTGATCGATGTGGCCTATCGATAACGATCAATCTGGATTGATTAAATGATTCAATGAATTGGATGGATGGATGGTTCAATACATGTACTCCGTACATACCGGGCTACTCAGTACGGGGGAGCTCGTCAGCGGGCTGGATTGATTGAGGCGCATCCGGGCAGCTCCAGAGGTCCGTTTTAGCGCGCATTGCTGCTGTGACGCGCTGTGGGTAGCGCTTGGACCCCGCCTGCAGCCACTATAACCGAGCTTCCATCTCGTCCCTGGCTGGAGCTCGTGCGCAGCACCCGAGACCATGGAGCTCACGGCGATCAACGTTGATGAAAGAGACTGGACGATCAATCTCGAGGAGCTGCATCCCGATGACTTGAAGGTGAGGTTTGCATTGAAATCCGTATATATGATGTTGGAAGGCAAGAAGTTGCTCAATTCTTCTTCTTGGGGCTCTTTTCCAGCATCAATCCTTCCCGGACCCTTCAATGTCCACAAGATACAGCCCTGCTCTCGCACGCCTACTCCAAGAGGTACTCGTTGAACCAAGACAGAGCCTGATCAAAGGCCCTCTCCTTGGAGAACCTCTGGAGCTTGCTGCTCAAATCGCAGCGGACCGCGAAGCCGTGATCGACGCCGGAGAAGAGGTTGATCTGGAAGGGCAGGCCCGTCTTGATCAGGATCTCCTCGGACTTGTGGCGCTTCTCCGTGGGGAAGATGCTGTCGGTCTGGGCGGCAGAGATGGCGAGGGGCCCCGTGATGCCGGCGAGCTCGTCCTCCTCGACAAAGGAGGGGTGGGCGCAGTATCCGACGTCGATTCCGTCCTTGTAGTGGCGGCAGAGGTACTACGTGGTAGGCATTGTGTGTCAGAACTCGAGACCCAGAGGCCAATTTCCATAATGAGGCTCTCGCTTGTTTCTTCGGGAACCATTTTTTTTCTTCTAGAATCCGCCCCGGGGGGGGGGCTCACCTTGGCGCCGAAGCAGTAGGAGACACATCCGATCCTGTGGTAGCCCATCTCCTTGAGGGCCTTGATGCCGGCCACGACGATGGGGTCGACGAACTCGGCGGTGTGGGGGTTCTTGCCGTCGGAGCCCTGAGACAACCAGGACATGAAGTCGAAGCCAGGCTTGTGGGTCAGGGAGACAGGGTCCTTGTTGAAGAGGTCGATGATGAGGGTGGTGTAGCCCTCCTTGGCAAAGGTGTCGGCCATGAGCCTGCTGTTTTGCCAGATGCCAATGACGTCGGGGAGGTAGAGGATGGCACAGCCCTTCTTGGCCTTGTCTGCGGGGGCCTCGGCGATGTAGGCGTCGATCTTGCCATCGTGGATCGTGAAATCCTTTCCGACGGGAGTGCCCCTGCGTCCACGGTGTCAGTTGAGGAGCTTCTCTGACAGCGATCCCGGCAAGTCGAGAGGAAGAAAGTGAATCGAGAGGGACGGAGTGTCGTGGAATCGGAAGATATCCTCGAAATCGGGCACTGGTTCCTTTCGAAGGAGCTTGGCGCTGCAGGGCAACCTGCGAGCCACCGATGATTTGTTGATGCGACAGAAATTGGGTAGAACATGAGGTGGGTGTGGGCCAGATCGCAAGGTGTGGTGGGCTGATGAAGTGGACTCACTCGTGCAGAGAGCCGTGTCGGCAGCAGTCGCCAGGAGGGTTGGAGGCCATTGTAGAGGTAGTAGATGTCGTGTTCTACGATCAATCAATTCTCTTCTCGGTGTGCTCGAGGGGAAAGTAAGTGGTAGTATCGAGTTGGAAGAGATGCGAGGTCGAGTCGATGAGGCCAAAAGGGCGAGATTTGTACTCCGTATTGTAAGGATTGATGAATAAAGGCGAGAGATGAACGCTGACGTTCGGCCGAAGGTCAAGGCGGGGCAGGGACCAAAGACCCCCTCGGGAAAAAGCTGGAGATGCGGGGGCAACCATCAACCATCAACCATCAATCATCAATTCCATGGATCAATCCATCCATCCATCAATTCTTCCATTGAGCTCGGCGAACTTCTGCGCCTGGAATGCCCCGAACACCAATTGATGCAGCACACCCCCGGCAGGCAAGGTTCGATCCGCGTGGAACTCTTTGCCCGCAGGCAGATCCATTGGATCGGTCGATTTGAGATTGATATGTCGGATCCAGGACCCTTTTGCTCTTTTGCCCTTTTGCCCTTTTGCCATAACTCTGCACTCGTAGCTACGATCGGTGCGGCCATTTCCGGCTCCGACTTGTGCCGAGAACCGTCTGCCTTCTCCGCAGGATTGGATCGGATGCATTGAGCGATTTGATGGTCCAGGATTTGCTCGGTTATGTTGCGTCCGAAAGAGCTGTGTACAGGTGGAATTCCAAGGATCGAAGGATCCGTGTGGTGTCCTGTTACCTGTAGAGATGCCTTTGCGCAAGGCGGCCTACGCGTCCTCCAGCTCTTCTTCGACTTGGACGAGGCCTGTCGTGATGTCGTTCGGCAGCTCGCTCCTGCTGTGTAGGTACCTTTGATCTCCTCACTTCGACCGGATCCCCTTGGGCTTCCTCTTTTTGAACACCACGGCGCCCGTATCGGTATGTGCCGCTCCCTCCTCCTTCTTGACTTGCGGCAGCTGATCCAGGCCCTCGTCCTCGAACTTGATCGAGTCCGCCAGGCCCGAGGGCTCCGTATCGGGCTCTTCCTTGACAGTGACGAGGCCGTCCTTGTGTTCTTCCCCCTCTTCCTTCTTCACTGCCAAGGGCTCTCCTCCAACACCACCACCACCACCACCATCGCCATCGCCTCCTCCACTACCACCTCCTCCTTCTTCCTGCTTCACCGTAGACTCAGGCTGGCTCCCTTGATTCTTCAACGGTATCGTGCCGCTCAGTAAGGCGTCCAGATCCCCATCCTCATCCTCTGGCATCGTCCTCGAATCGCGGCCCCATCTCCGCGGCTTCTTGAACAAGCCCCGCATCGCCTCCTCCTCCTCCTTCCTGTGCTCATCCTCCTCGGTCTGCCCCCGTTTCCTCCCCACCCCGATCGCCCTGGCATCGACCTTCCTGTCCTCCCCTTCTTCTCCCCCTCGCTCGTCCGTGCCGTCGATGATCCGCGTGCTCGTCACCGTCCACTCTCCGGGCATCGCCATCTCGGGCCGAAAGTCGCTCGGGATCGACACACCCAGGGCCGCCAGCTGCTCGCGCTGTGATTTCAGCTGCGTCTCCGAGGGCGCCGCTGCCGACGATGGCAACGACGATGGCAATGATGCCGCCGGCGGCGCACCATTCTGTCCCGGTGCTGACGACGAGCCGCCCACGACGCCATTGAGCCTCGCAATCTCCCGCTGCGCGCGCTCCTTTTCGCGTTCCTCTCGCTCGTGGTCGCGGTGCAGGTTTCGCAGGGAGCGCTTCAGGGCGCCCTGGTGCTTGGCCGTGGCCTCGTGGTTGGAGCGCTCGAGCTTGGTGTCGCGCACGTAGCAGGAGCAGTGCTTGCACCAGTATCTGGGCGTCGATTTCCAGTATTCCGACATGTTGACGCCGCCTTGCCCGCTGTCTGCGCGGCGTTCTGGCTCTGTGAAAGATGGGCGCTTCGGAGACAAGAAGAAGGTGCACAAGAAAAAATATTTAATTGGAGACAACGCCTCAGATTCCCGGTGCCCCAAATGGATGGCGTTGATGATGGATGTCGATGTCAATGGGAGAGAATCTACAAATCGTGGACGAAGATTCGAGTGACCGCGACTCGGAGCGAATCCCAAGGGGCGAATGTGGCTTGAGGCCTCGCCCGCCCGCGCCACTTTTCCCTTCCCAGCACCAGCCACGATCGCCGACTGACTTCCTTCGCATTCGCGTGCTTCCAAGTTCGATTTCCACGACCTCTTTGGATCTGGTGCTCCTCAAGATTTCAGGGCATTAATTCGGATGCTTGCGATTCTATGACTACAACCTTCGACTTGTGTATTTCCTGCACAAATCAACCACTCCAGGCCAGTCCTGCAGCATGTGCCTGTGACAATGACCTCTTCGAACAATGAGTGACCCAACTCCAGACCAGCCCCCTTACATCCCTCGAGGCCATTCGACATGACTGATCTCTACCACCATGCCTCGTTATAGGACAAGCAACCCGACCAGAGCAATCGCCAAAGCGGCCTTGGCATGAGCCGTCGCCATGGAAGCGCCGCTGACAGGCACATGCGTCGCGCGAGACGCCGCGCTCGAGCTCGCTCCATCAGACGCCTCCGCCGTGTGCGTAGCCCGCGCCATCGTCGTGCTCGCCGCAGACGCGCCGGCACCCGAGCTCTCCTCGGGAGACTCGCCGCGAGACCCCGACACCTCGGGCGCCGTGCTCGCGTGCGTGCTGCGGCTCGGGGGCGCTGTCACGGCGGGCGCGGGGGGCGCAGCGGTGGGGGCCTGGATCTGGCCGTCGCCGATCTGGGAGACGGGGACGAAGTCGCCCCCGCCGGTGCTGTCTGCGCTGCTGGGGGAAGCGTGCTCGGCGTCGCAGGCCACCGCGATGATGTTGACGGCCGAGCACTGCGGGGCAATCTTGGCGTCGTACAGGTTGGAGAAGTCCCCGGAGAGGCACTGCCAGAACTCGTTGCTGCCGTTGAGCGCGAGCAGGTTGTCGCTGCAGACGGAGAAGCCCGAGGTCGCGAAGACGCCGCCCTGAGGGGGTGAGTCGAACTGGAACTGGTGGTTGGCGACGATGGACCCGATCCGGTCCTTGCCGTCGTGGAGGACGCCTTCTTTGAGGGTCAGGACCAGGGCGTCGGGGTTGCTGCAGTCGAGAGCCTAGTATACACACACACACGCTTAGTTCGGCCCGTCCATGTCTAAGGAAGATGATGTGTCTCCCTCCCCCCCCAAAAAAAACCCGGCGGGGCAGGCCTCTTACCTGAATGGCGCGCTTGGAGTGAGCGGAGGGCTGGACGACGGTGAGCTCAAAGCGGCCACTGAAGTCGGGCTTGCAGTCTTCGGGAGCAGCGCTCGCCAGGGCCATGAGGCCAGCACACAGGAGAGCCGATCGCATCATGAATATCAGAAATCTCGGAAATGAAGGACTATCACACAAGCGAATGACGTTCGGTCGACACGGGGAGTGAGAAGAGAAAGCAGCCCCGTGGCGAAATGATGGGGATGGGGGGAATCAGGGGCCATAAATGTCCCCAGCTCTCACCACTCGGACTGCAGGCTCATCGCGTCCCGAAATGCCTCTGGGCAGCCTCGCACGTCAATGACGGGGGCAGGGGCGAGACCTTTTCCCGCCGGACGGCATTCCCTTCCAAACCGCGAACCAGCGGAGACCGCCAAATGGCAGGAGAGGGTGCATGCCAAGCGTGAGCCCTTATCAAGGAGAGCCCCTTTGCCAGCTTCAAGCCGAGCATCAGGCTGGCCTCTGTGTTGTGACTTGTCCTCCTGCCGGCCTTGGGTCACGCGTGAGATCTCGAGGAGCGATGTAATCATGCCGCCCTTCCGCGAGAACCCCTTTGCGCCTCGAGGTCTTTCGCGGGTGAGACCTAGACCAGGGATGGAGATGGCTGGCGGACAATGTCACGCCGTGTTCCAATCCAGTCCCTGGAATGAGGGGGAATGGGTGGGCAGTCTCCCTTGGAGGGCGCTCCTGGAACGCCTTTCCATGATCAATTGGTGAGTTGACATTCAGGGTTGAGGGCAAAAGAGCATCGCATTCAGTTTCCTGGTGGCCGAGGTGTGATATTTCGGATCTTGGTACTTGAAGTTCTCTGCACTCGGCACATAGGTAGATATTCTAAAGGAAGGGGGGAAAGGGGGGGATCTATGACAGCCCTTTGGATGCTGGACTCAAGGACCTCGATTCTGGCTTGGCTTGAGATTTTGACTCCAGCCCGCCGTGATGAATTTGGGGGGGGGGGGGGAAAGGGGGAGAGGGGAGGATTACTACTCGTACGGAGTAGTCGTCAGCCTATGTATGCGCATGAGCTTGTGTTCGATAACCCTGCATTCCATTTCACGGTCGCGTTTCGGCTGCATTCCTCGATGCGGGATATGGTCAGCGTTCCTAGGAACGTGTAGATGTTTTGCGTGGCTCAATACTCTTATGCATTTCTCTTCTATATTAACGCTTCGCTCGATTTGAATATTCAGACAAACTACTAATGGCATCGTGGGCGGCCGTCCGTCAGCCGCTCGCGGGACCTCCACCTTTGCGCTGCCGCAGCCTGTCTATCAGCTTCTTCAAGGCCCCCTTGGGCGCCTCGTCCGCGCTCACGAGCCTCCTCACGAGGATGTTGTAGAGGCCGCCAAAGGCCAGGGCGATGGTGGTCGAGGTGAAGATGATGACGTTGTAGGGCATGCTGAAGTCGGGCGTGGGCAGGTAGAGCAGCAGGCTGGTGGTGCGGATGTTGACGACCTTGGGCCCCGTGGTGGTGATGACGGCGGCGGCGACGTCGAAGCCGCGGTTCGCGTCGGGCGGGTACTCGGTGTACCGCAGGATGGACTTCTCGAAGTCGTAGGTGAGGAAGACGGTGCATCGGGGCGGGATGCGGATGAGCAGCTCGAGCTGCGTGCCGCGCGTGCGGTCCAGGGCCGGGCGGTAGTAGATCTCCTTGACGATGTCCGGGGACGTGGAGGACGCGGACGAGGGCGCGCCCGAGGTCGAGATGCGCGCGGACAGCGTGTGGAGGTAGATGCGCATGAACCAGGGCAGGGACTCCATGTAGACGAACTCGACCTCGGCGTCGCCCGGGTTGGTCAGGATGGCCTGCACGCCGCCGTGCTCCTGGCCGTGCCCGGTGAAGCTCCGCTCGGCGAAGAGGGCCGGCGTCTCGGGCTTCACGATATCAAGCGTCGAGGGGGCCTCGCCGTCGTCCGAGGGACCCGGCTTGGTGAGGACGAGGGTGAAGTCGCTTCCCTCGTCGATGTGGTAGCATCGCAGGAGCGGGTTTTCGTCGTACCTCACCTCGCGCACGCCGCGGTCGGGAAAGGAGACGCCGCGCTCGCTGGGGATGTGCATGCAGACGGGGGGCACCTCGGGGTCGATCAGGGGGCAGCTGCCCCTCATGGAGCGGCCAAAGAGCTGGGGCAGGTCCCATTCTTGGCCTTGCAGATGATCCGCAGGGTAGCAGGTATCATGGGAGTGGTATGGCTTGGAGGTGTCACACTTGAGCTCGAAGCCGTGAGGGGGTCTGGGAATCGGATTATCTGCACCGTGTCAGAATGAGGCCTCGGTCTTGCACCGCGCATTGGGCCGGACGGATATCGAATATCGAATGTTCACTCACTATGGGGACGCTTGGATCGATCCACGTCCATGACCATGTCAATGGTCTGATCCAGCTGAAGGACGCAGTCGCCGTCTGCGGCACAGATGGGGCGGACGTCGATGGCCATGCTCTGGAAGGAGGCGTCGAACAGCTTGTGGCCGTCGAGGAGGCTCGCGACGCCGGCCTTGCCCTTGCAGGGCAGCATCTTGAGGAAGGGCGTCAGGTTCTCTGTGCAGACGACCTCGTGGGGCAGGGCCCCGTGGAGGAGCCTGCTCCTCGCGAGCGTGTTGGTCGCATGGTCGCCCTCGGGCTTGAAGGAGACGACGGGCCGAATGGTCCTGGTCTCGTCGATGAAGTTCAGGCTGGCGCAGAACAGGCCGGAGAGCGCGTTGGCGAGGGTGCGCCACTTGTCGTCGGCCTCGCGGTCCGTCTCTGCGTCGAGCCAGGCCCACAGCTCGACGCCGGTGCCGCCCTCCTTGGTGCCGTCCCACGGCCTGTTGCCCCAGCTCTCGGCATCCCACCTCCCCAGGGTGAAGCGCAGATGGAGCTCGCGCGTGCCGGCGTGCTGGAGGATCTGGCCGAGCGAGCGGGGGAAGAGGCGGAAGTTGTGCGACTCGAAGTCCGCGACGGAGGTGTTGGCCTTGAAGTTGAAGCTCGCGAGCAGGGCCGACTGCGGGAGAGGCTGGAGGATGAGCTGCTCGTGATAGTCGGCCGCCGAGACGAGGCAGCTCGGGACGAGAAGTAGCAGCAGCGAGGAGAGGGAGAGGCGCATCGTGGGAGAGACGAAGGGAGGGGGGGGGAAGCTGTCGCGATTGACTCAGGTCCACATTCTACCGCCTGATCCCGAGAAGAAATGGATCGGACATGAAGAAATCCAGTAGTCAAAGGCAGAGGCAATCCGAGGGCCGGATAGAGACAGATCAAAGCGTCTAGAGCGAGAGAGGTTGCGGACACGCACTTCAATTGGAAACCTGGAGGACGATGGGATCGCGCGTCTGGCACTGGATGCCACCTGTGAGACGCCCGCTTGGTGGAGGGGACGAAGAGGAGGTTCCCGATACTTGCGAGGTGCATGGGCGGTGGGAAGAGGCACAATTCCAGGTGCTCATCTTGGGGCGAGTCGAGCACTGTAAGCGTCTGGTGGCTCACTGAAAGTCCGCTGGAAGAGAGCACTGGTCCACCTACTACTACCCGATACGGATTGATCAACCTGGATCCAAGTAGAGGATACTTCCATGTACTTGCCTCGTCCGGCAGCGCCAAACCTCCAAAAAAATCACCCGCAAACCAAGTTCAACCTTGAAACTGGAGAGACTCAAATCACTTCAACTTCCATCGTGTCCGCCTCGTCTCTCGCCCACTCCCTCTTCAATCACTGTGCCGCCACAGTCCAACATCTCGTCTACCGTCTCATTTGTATCGCGATCATCATCCTCTTCCGCCACACACACGCGCACCCGCACCCGCACACAGGCACACACGCAGGCAACCAGCGCAGTCAGGCCGCGCCGAACCCCAGTCCGCCATGGCCGCCGAGCAGAGAAAGCTGCTGGAGCAGCTCATGGGCGCTTCATCCTCCTCGCGCGCCGCCCAGCTCTCCCTCTCCGACCCCAAGGTCTGCCGCTCCTATATCGCGGGGACCTGCCCGCACGACCTCTTCACCAATACCAAGCAGGACATCGGCCCGTGTCCGCGGGTCCACGCCGAGGGCCTCAAGACCGAGTACGAGGCGCTGTCGGAGCGCGAGAAGCACAGATACGGCTTCGAGTACGACTACATGCGGGACCTGCAAAAGTACATTGACGAGTGCAACCGGAGGATCGACGCGGCCCAGCGGCGGCTCGAGAAGACGCCCGACGAGATCCGGCAGACCAACGCACTGGTAGGTCCATCACTGTCCACCCCCCCC
>NQYQ01000039.1:50050-61948 GCA_003055925.1 Escovopsis sp. Ae720 | reverse complement strand
CCGGCAGACCAACGCACTGGGAGGTCCCTCTTTCCCCCCCCCCCCCCCCCCCGCGCGTCTTTCTTCTTGTTTTTTTTTCCTCCCTGTCCTCCGTCTCCTCCCTTATTCTCCACCCGCAACAGCTGACAGAATGGCAGCTCAAAACCATCTCCGAACTCACGCAATCCATCAACAACGGACTCCTCGAGGTCGAGATCCTCGGCTCCATGGGCGAGGTCTCGCGCGCCATGGACGAGCTCTTCCGCGTCCGCCAGGTCGCCCAGCAAAAGACAGACCGCGAGAAGGAGCTCAAGGCCCTGTCCGAGACCTCGGGCCCCTCGGGCCACCAGAAGCTCCAGGTCTGCGACGTCTGCGGCGCGTACCTCAGCAGGCTCGACAACGACCGCCGGCTCGCCGACCACTTCTACGGAAAAATGCACCTGGGCTACGCGCAGATGCGCAAGACGTACGACGCGTTCCCGAGGGAGATGAAGGGCAGATCGAGGCCGGCCATGGACGACGACGGGCCCGGCGGCGGCGGCGGCGGCGGACCCAGGGGACCCAGGGGCCCGGGTGGTTACAGGGGAGGCAGGGGAGGGGGGAGGAATTACCGCGGCAACTGGTGATGCTGGCTGTTTCTTCGATGCTTTATCTGGCTTTGGGATTGGGAGGGGGTTTCAGGAGTCTTTTGGAAGCTTGGCGTTTCGGTCAATCTGCTCATTTACAAAATACACGGAGTACTCAAACTGATATTGATGTATGGAGGACTTGGGGGATGGGGGAAAAGGGAGAAAAGGAGGGGGGGGGGGGGGCAAGGCAAGATCATGATGTTACTTGAACTACGGTAGATTCTTGGATGCAAGATACCCAACATGTGGACGGGTCGAAAATAAGACAAAACGCGACACATCAATTCATCATGAAGCCATTCAGTGACCACTTCGCCATTCAAAACCATCTAAACCAGGATATCTTGTTGCCGCTACTCCTTACTACCTACTTTACAAACCCTCCCGTGATATCCCCCTCTTGAGCGTCTTTCCAACCCCCCTTCTCTCGTTCTCTGTTTCTCGCTTTTCCAACTCGTGGTATCCAAAATCATGTTGATATAATGATAGCAATGCCTTGTTAGCCGTGAGGGTAATGGTCAAACGTTGTTGCGCGCCTAATCCTTTCTTTTTTTTTTCGGGGTTGATGTGTGCGTGTGTGTGTGTTCAGTGTGTTGATATCGTCAAAGCGGATGGTCAGTCCAAGATGTATCTCAACCTCGACCCTATTGCTTGTTTAATTCGTCAAGGGCTTCCATCTCGTCGTCCCACTTTCCGCCGCTGGGGAGAGCCGGCAACGGCGGCGGGGCCGGGTTTGCTGCCGCCTCGGCCATGGTGCGCTTCGAGGCCTCGCTCGTGCTAGAGGGAGACTCGGACTTCTTCTTGGAGCTGTCGGACGGCAGCGCGGGGAAGTCCTCCACCGCACGGGCGGCCTGCTTCCCGCGAGTCTGCTTGCCGCGCTGGCTGCCGTTGTGCGGGCTGTTGTCGCCGGGACTGCTCTCGTGGGTTGTGGCCTGGCCGTCGAAGCCGCCCCGGCCGCCCCGGCCGCCGCCGCCGCCGCCTCTGCCCCGGCGGTCGCGTCCCCTCTCGCGGTGCCGCTCGTCCAGGAAGCGGTCGACGTCCGGGCGCTCCTCGCCGTCGCCCCTGGCGGTGGCGAAGCGGCTGCCCGCGAGCCCGCGGCTGCTCTTGGTGCCCCTGATGCCGCCGTTGGCGCCGCGGAAGCCCCGCCTGGCCTCCTCCTCGGCGGCGGCCTCCTTGCCCTCGTCCCAGCTGTTATCCTTAATGCTCATAGCTTTGAGCTTGCGCTCGCGGTTCTTAGCGCGCTCGTCCTCGAGCCGGCGCCGGTCCTCCTCGCCGCGCTTCCTGCGCTCGGCCTCCTCGAGCCTGCGCTTGCGCGCCTCCTCCATGCCGCGCGCGTACGCCTCTGCGTGCTGCTTCTCGTCCCGCTCGGCCTTTTCGAACTGGCGCGTCTTCTCGGCGTTGAGGAGCTTCATCTTCTCAATCTTGGCGGCCAGCTCGGCGTCGGTGAGCTTGTGGCGCGGGTTGGCGCCCGACGAGAGGCGGGCCTCGGCGCTGAGGGCCGTGTTCTGCGACGGGTGCCGCGAGTGCTTCTCGCGGGGCGCCGTGGGCGCATTTGGCGGGGCGTGAGGGGGCGAGGACGGCTCTGGCTGGGACTCGGAGGGGGCCGGGAAGAGGTCGGCTGAGGCTGCGGCTGCGGCTGCGGGCTCAGGGAGCGGTTCCTGGGCGGGCTCTTCCTTAGGAGCGGGCGGCTTGTCTGCGAACCGGGAGGAGGCGAGGCCTCTGAACGGCTTCTGAGGCTTTGTCGGTTTGCGTGCCGGCGAGGCTGCGCTCACGGGAGTTGTCGCGGCAGACGGAGTCGACGTGGGAGGGGACGCAGACGATTGCTGTCTCCGGCGTTGGTGTTGCTGCTGCTGCTGCTGCTGCTTCTGCTGTTGTTGCTGTTGCTGTTGTTGCTGTTGCTGTTGCTGTTGCTGTTGTTGATGCTGCTGCGGTTGCTGTTGCTGCTGTTGTCGTGGGGGCTCGGGCACCGGTTCGGGCTCAGGCTGGTAGAGGTGCTCTTCCTGAGGCTCATGTATCAGGATGGCTTCAGACTCGACGGGCTCGAAGTCGTCGTAGAAGAGATCATCGTCTGTCCGGCCGCCGAACTGGTCCTCCATTGTGATGAATGTCTGGTTGATGGAAGAGGAGGGGAGAGGATTGGGGGCGGGGATGCTCGATGTGTCTCGCTGCAGATGGGCAGTGATGATGCGCCTGACGAAAGGCGTCTCTTGAATGAGTCAACGATCCCGCGCGGTGGGGGAGGAGCAAGAATACAATATATGGCGATGCTGATCGGTCGTCGACAGCCCGAGAGGCAGGCCTGGTGCTTTGGCGGCTCGTGGAACCTGACGGAATCGAAAGGGCGGGTTGTGTTGGGTTGATTCCAGGCCTTCGCCCTCGCATCTGGAAGTCTAGACTCGAGAGATTCAGATTCAGGTTCGGACGTTGCCCCTCCCGACCCTAACCCTGAGACAGTGCTCATACTACATATACACTATGCAAGAGACACTGTGAGACGCAACGAACATCAAATTGATCGATTGATCCATTCGAGTCATCAGCATCACTCCCATCATCATCGAGCCTCCGAGTCGTCGCTTTCGAACCTCCTCATCTTGTCTCGACACCCAGGCCCTGCCCTTTCCTCATCGCGAGCGAACATACGAGTCCATACATGTACATGTATGTAGTATGCAGCGGTGCGAGTCTACCGTCGCTCTTCCTCCCCGCCGATCCTCGCCAACACCGCGTCCCTCAGCTCCTGCATCGACCTCACGAACACGGCGCCGTACCTCCTGCAGACGGCCTCGACGTTCCCCCTCTTGCTGTAGCTGTCCAGCGCGCACACGACCGCCCTGCCCGAGCGCACGCACAGCCCGAGCTCCAGCAAGCTGATGGGCGCCGCGCTAACGCCGTGCAGGAAGAGGACGACAATGTCCGCCCGGTCCTGCATGTCCAGCTCCCACTGAACCTGCTCGGCGAACCTGCTGTCCGACATGTCCTCGCGCCAGGACGCGTCCCAGTCGGCGCGCCGCGGGTTGAAGATGGTGATGGGCAGGTGCGCCAGGTCGGACGTGAGTTTCTCCCTCCAGTCGGGCTCTGCGGTCGGGGTGGTCGTGCCGGCGAGGAAGATGCTCGTTCGCGGCGTGATTCCTGCGGCGGGAGGAGGAGGAGGCCGAGACGGGGCCATGATGACCTCGGCCTGTGAAGACATGACGACGACGACGACGACGACGACGACAAATTTATTTTTTTTTACCTTGGAAGGATGAAGAAGTGCGGTCCTCGCGGTTGATGCTGTTGGAGAGATTGGAAGACGGATTGGAGCCGGCCTGGTTGGGTCGTCTGCTAAGAGGCCGCGTGGTGCTTAATATCATGGCACCGGCCCGGTTGCTGCCTACCTATCGCGTCATGGGTCGAAGCCATCACGACGAAGCTACGCAAGACCCTCGTTTGCCGCGGATGACACGAATCATGATGATTCGATGACTCAAAAGCGATCTCCGATATTTTGTTCCATCTGGTCTCGTGAAGTCGAAAAGGTCAAGCACCGCCAAGAGAGGATGATTCACTGACAGCAAACAGTTAGCAGCTGGCCATGCCTTGATTGCCGACTGGAGTCCGACTTAACTCCTTAGTCTAACCAGCATAGTCCCTGACCATCTTCATCTTTCGTTCATTAGGCATTATCTCGATAAAGGGAGTCAAGGACGTGGTCTTCCAAGATCGAAAACGCCCTCAACACCATTCGCATTGCGGTGAGAACAATGACGAAGACCGGAGTCTTTGCAAGCTTCAATAGCCGCCGGATGCTTGACAGCATGTGAAATTGCCATCAAAGGAATCAAGTTGCAAAGAAATATCAAGTTTTGACAATTCAAGTCCCGCCTCAGAAGATGCTCACGTCCCTCCCCTCCGAAGTCTTGAATGCCGAAAGTGAGAACCGCTCAGCCATGAAAGTGATTCACCAGTCGGCCACAGCTTCACTCGCTCCCAACTCCTACACCAGATCTCTCTCTCTCTCCCTCTCTCTCGAGGAATCGCGAACCTTCCATTTATCAAGCTTTATCATCTTCAGAAAGATATCCTCAACATCCAGGAAATACTCCCAGTATGCCCAGCATGTCGAAGGACCTCAAGCCCTGGATCGCGAGAGCCCTCCTCGCAGGGAGGAAGCCTCTCCCCGATGCCGCACCCAAGAGAGCGCCGATCCCGAAACCGATCACACCCTTCCAGATCAAGCTCGTGCCGCCAGCACATGTGAGTCCCCCATCGAGCCACGATCTCGCAAAATTGCTTCCATCTCACACGTGCCCCTGAGCGGGTCCCGCCCAAGTGCCCCAAGAAGCTCCGGCGTCGTCCTTGGACAACCACCGAGGTCAAGCACTTGTTCCGCCTCAAGGATCGGGACCTAAGTTGGGAGGCTATCCAGGTATGCGCTCTCCCGCTTCGATGATTCTTTAGTTTGGAAGGGAAGGGGAAGGGGGGGTTCAAGTGCTCATCGAGGGATCCTGCAGTCACACTTCCCCGAGCGATCGATAGACGCGATCAAGCAGGCCTTCTGGAAACACCGGGCTTACTTCCGCAGCGTCAAGTCTGCAAGGAAGAAGAAGCTGCGCATGATCCAAGGCTATGGCGTCTCGATCCGTCTCAACACGATCGCAGAAGAGGCAGATCCGCAAAACGTCGCCAAGATCAACAAGCCAACTGCCCCTGACCCCTTCATCCCAGACGCAGACAGAAAGGAGAATGATGGCATTTGCGCATAAAGGCTTCCGGGTGCCTCTTTGAACTATCCGTCCTGTAAGCATAGCTTGCTTCCAAAGGTAGTCAGTCGTCGCAAACGCGAGAGCAAAAGTCTCAACTCTGGACCGAGAAGAGTCTCAAATTATACGTCGTTCCCGTCCTCTCCCCCCCCCCTTATCTAGGTGTACTCCCACGCCCCGAATGCGCTCCCCGCAGGCTTCATCCGCAAACCCCCCACGGCCACGCACCCCTCCCCCCAAACCCCGCCGTCGACGCCTTCAGCACCGCAACCCTCATCCCTCCCCCCGGCGCCCCCGGCGACGCCGGACACGCCCAGAGCCCCGCGCCCCCCGCGCTCGACCGCCACGACACCACCGTCAGGGGCGCCCCGTCCCTCCCGTCGACCGCCTGGAACGCGAAGAAGCGGCCCTGCGGGACGGGCGGCCGCGCGCCCGAGTGCGGGAGGGAGTACGTGACGGACCCGTCCGGGAGGACGTAGACGACCTGGCCCCCTGGGACCGCGGCCTTTTCGTAAGTTCGCACGAGCGTAGCTTGTCAGCCTCGAGGCCTCTTTTCCAGCCGCTGACGGTGGGAGGAAGGTGGGAAAAAAAAAAAAGGGGGGGGGGGGTTCAATATTGTGACGAGAGCACTAGGTTTCGATACACACCCCGAGCATGGTCATGTCGGCGGTGACGAGCGTCGACGCGCCGGGCGGGCACTGCTGCGCGTCCCGCAGGCCGCAGCGGGTGCTCGGCCCCGCGGCCCCGACCACAAAGGCCTGCCCGTTGGCGTTGACGACCTTGCCGTCGAGCTGCGGCTGGCGCGGGGCGTGGATGCTCATCTCGAAGAAGTCGACGGCCGATGCCGCGCCGGCCAGGGCGACGAAGAGCGCGGGGAGCTTCATGGTAATGGTGCTTCGGGTTGCTATTGTGGTCTCTCGTTTTTTTTTCTATTTTTTTTTGGTGGTTGCTGGCTGCTGGGTGGTCCTAGGGAGTCGTGCCGTCTGGCTATACCCCGTACCTGCATGGCTAGTAGTATATATATATTGATGTGCCTTGAATTCACAAGCCTTAAAGAGACCTGGAGCCGTGGCTGTCTTGGATCGTGAGTCTGGCGATGCCCAGTCGGCTGATGAGACGGGGGCCCAGGCAGGCCGATGGGGCCGAGGCCTTCTCGTTTCGACGTGAATCGCACGAGAGCGTGGACGTCGACCCCTGAATGTCGTGGGATGGCATCTTCACAGGTGTGCCTGTCAGCTTGTCCTACGCCGCCATCGCCATCCACGCATCTCCGTCCGCGGTCGAGATCGATTCCGTGCGACAGCAATGATCCCACGAAAGGAACAACATTAGTTGGAGAACATCAATGCTCTCCACGGAGAATCAGAGTGGAGATCCACAAGCGCGTGAATGCAAAACGGATCAAGAAGCACTAGAATGAAAGAGCTCGGTGATGGCAACGCAATCGCTATTATCGCTGTATTGTGCCAGTATTGCGCCTTGTAAAGCCGCAGATACATGAGACATCAGATCCTCCCCGCTTCATCAGCTCTCTCCCATCTTCCCTTGCTCCAACGCGTCGCTTCAGGGCGTGAATTATCGACAAAGCATCATGTGCCAAAAGACTGCCTGCCGGATACAAAACTGGGTAACTGTCAAGAGACTCCACTTGTCTCAGACTGGATATAAGAGGGCTAAAATTCAAGACACGACCCAACCAAAAAGCCAGGCTCAAAATCAAACAACGCGAAACATGCTACCCTGAACTCCGAATGGCCAAAGGCGGAAAAGGGGAAGGGAAAGGGGGGAGGGGGAGTCGAGAGTCCAGAATCTTCATGCGGAGACAAGGGTTCAAACGAGCTCTCCAAGGTCTGCAATCTGGATGTGATGATTGGTCATGAGGATTTCGGGGGGAAAATCATGGCGTTGATGACATGACCCGCTTGCCATCCCTGGGCCTCGAGGGATGCGTTTTCTCTGAGCATCTTGCCCATATACGCTATTCTGATATGCTTTGTTGTGCCGTACTGATGATGATTCCTATCTGTCAGCAGAAAAATTTGAGGCAGAGGGGGTGAAAGGGAGGCAGGAAGAGGAGGAAGGGGGATGGGGATGGGGAGTTGAAAGGGAGTGGCGTACACCGGTCTTGATGGAAATTTTCTTGATCACGCTCTTCACCTTCTCGGACTCGTGGACGCTGACCAGTATGTCCTTGCCGGAATCGCTGAGCCGCGCACGGAGGTTGACCATTTCTCGCTCTTCGACCAGGCCTTTGCCCTTTTCCACTCTTCGCTTGTCGGCGCCCTCGATATCGGCGTCGTCGTCGTCGTCATCGTCGTCATCATCATCGTCGTCGTCATCGTCATCCGCGTCTTCGCCTGCCGTTTCATCGCCGGTCGCAGACATGTGTCGCTTTTTGTCCTCATTATCGAGAACACCATCCGGATCGGAGACGATATATTCGGGAATATGGTAGAGATTCCCGAGAGCGTCGTATGCGCCGTTGACGATGTTGCCGGTGGGGAGCGAGATCTCGGCTGCCTCGAGGAGGGACTGCGCCGTCGCGAGACCGGTGGCGGCATCGTCTGGGTTGTCCGAGGCTGCGGTTTCCCAGAGCACCTGGAGCGCGGCGTGCAAGGTCTGCCATATCTCGGGACGCCCGGTCACTCTGGTGTCGAAGAACTCGGCCCGCTCCCTCGCCAGCTCGCCCCTGGTCCATGATCTCCTCGTCGCGGTCCAGGTGTGTCGCCGCAGGGGCCTGTTGATGTGCTGGTCGAGCGGACCGGGATCTCGTCGCCGGCGACGGCTGGAGGGGGCTGGCGCGCCGGTAACTTGCTCGGGGGTCGGGGGCGCGATTGCGCGGGATGACGTCTCAGCGGTGCCGCCGCCCGGGTAGGGCGAGTTAGGACCCGTAGAGCGGGAGAAGCAGCAGCCCTGGAGAGGAGACTTGGTCAGCCAAAAAAAAAAAAAAAAAAAAAAAAAAGGAGCTTCCCTCGTCGTGAGGGACGGTCGACGGGGCAGTCGGCGGTCGGGGCAGCAGGATGCGACAAATGAGGGTGGCCGATATTCGGCGTGGGAGAGTCTCACCATGATGGAGGATCGATCAAGTATGACGCTCAGGCCGGGAATGGTAGCTCCGAGCTGCGCGTGTCGAGACGGCGGGGAGTGACGTCGGCTAGGATCGCCAGCTCCATGCCAATCTGGCCGCTCTCGCCAGGAACGGTTGGGCGTGTCTCGCAAGGGCCCGTCAGGGCGCACGAAGGAGTCGAGGGATCGGCGAGGAGAGGGTGGGCCAGTCGTGCAGGGAAGAAGACGGCGATCGATCTCGCGGCGGCGACTTGAAGGAGAAGGGGGGGGTGGTTGTTGTTGAAAAGTACGAAGATGGACTTGAGGTATTGATGGAGTATGGGTGAGATAAAAATAGTAGTAGCGAGGAGAGCGCGGGAATAATCTGGATCAGCTAGTACGAGCCGGGCCTAAAATTGATGGACGAGAAGAGGAATTTGAGGGAGCGTAATGATTATGTTGTTTGATCCATATATTCAATGACAAGGTGAATGGGGCAGAGGAGAGGGGGAAAAGGGGAGGAGAGAAGACGAGTAGGAAGAAGATGGGATGATGGAGGAGGGAGACCCTCGACGTGCTGGAGTCGCTGTTGATTGATTGATTGATGGATTGGATTGATGGATCGATGGATGGATCGATTGATCAAGGCTCTGGCGGCGGTGGCGCTTGACAAGTTGAGATCAATCAATCAATTAATCAATCAATCAATCAATCAATGACCTTCTCTCCACGGACTGAGCTTGTCGTATCGTGGGGGTCAATTTTTGGGTTTTTTTTTTTTTTTTTTTTTTTTTTTTTTNNTGCCATGAACATCAATCGATCAATCAATTCTTGATCCAATGCAGATTGCACGACCGATGGATGATGCTGTCCGCTGCTCAGATAAAAAAAATGCTGGAGCCAGCTCCCGTCTCTGTTCGATGATGGCTGCCACTCGCGATGATCATTGATGGATTGATGGATGGAAAGCCGTGCGCTGGTGCTGCATCGTCGAGGCGAAATGGATTTATTGATCAAATGGATTGATGGATTGATGGCACGATCACCTCGCAAGCGGTGCCCGGATCAGGAGACGATATACCAGGGCTCGAAGCCAGCGGTCCTTCGGTCGGCCGATCGATGCTCTTGGTGGACTGGCTGATCAAGATTCAGATCTAGAATCCATCCAGATTTTGGGGTTTGATTGATTGATGTCTCTCCAGCTAAGATGTGCATATCAATCAATCAAATCAATCAATGTATGTATCGTGAGATCGAGGAGCTCGATTTCGATGAAGCCGAGCGTTGGAGGCGGATTGAGGCGAGTGAGGGTCTCGCGACTTTTCCCCGGCCTCCAGCTCCAGTTCAGCGGGCTTCAGGGCTGAAAGTGACCGCGACGGCGGCTGTAGCGTCCCAACAGCGCTGAAGCTTCAGGGAGTGCGGGCGCTGTGAATGCGCTGGACGCGCTGAAGGTGGCCCGCGGGCTTGATTGATTTTGAGAGTCGAGCTCGAGATTGAAATGGATTGAAATGGATCAAATGAATTGAAATGGATCAAATGAATTGATGGGTGGATGAAGATCCAGATTGTGTCCATCAACAAAGGCCCGGATCATGGGACTCGAAAAGGCGCAGTCGAAGGATCAGAGGAAGAGAAAGCTGGATGGTTGGGGATGGATTTGATGGATTTGATGGATTTGATGGATGGATTGATATGGACCACCATTTGGGAGTGCGGAACAGCACACACAGTCGAGCTTTTAACCCGAGGTCGGACAGGATGTCCCATTGATCCATTCCATACGGGATCCAGCTAGCCCCCCGAGCCATTTGTGCAATGGGTGCGTAACCGGGCATCATCATGTCATGATCCAGCGTCGTTGTCGTTGTTCTCTGACGGTACTCACGAGTACTCGTACGAGTACTACCAGTACATACACGTACGGATGCAGTGGATCTAAATAACATCAATGAATAGTACTCGTACTGGTAGAACATTCATGATCAATGCTCCACCTCGACTTTGCGGGCTGGGCCGATCCCCCGTGATTCGATCTCGCAGGTGTGGGCGCTGCAGCTGTGGCCGGAGGACTCTTAGATGACTTGCATAACAAGCCTCGGACTTTTAGCTTCAATATGGCAACTACCGGCCCGAGCATGTGCTTTCGCCCATCTGATTTGGCAAGCCGAAAGTGAAGATGGATCCAGATGGTCGAGAGATCCTGCGGGTCGTAGTATGGATCAATGCATGTACGGAGTATGTACTCCGTACGAGTACGAGTACGAGTATCGAGTATCGAGGGTGATTCCGTGGAGGCATCAATACATACAGTGTTTGTAGATGAATATGAACTGTATTGAAAAGTCTCAATCCACTTCAACATCATCGCGTCTCTACCTCACCCACAGTGTCCACACTTGACTGTCGCACTCCGCTCAAGGTGAGCCGTCGTGATGCTGAAATTGACCTCCTCACCTCCTCACCTCCTCACCGACCTCACCGAGGTCTCAGGCACTGAGCCGTAACTCAACGCATCAGGCCGCACGGGAAGAGGCCAGCACCAGGTCCTCCCTCACAACGCGTTGTAGCGCTTCCACGCCGCTGGACGGTCCTGACATCTTACAAATACCTACATGTAGAGAGAGTCCGGTCCGCCACGGAGGATCATGTCCTTTGATATTCTCTAGCCTAGAAGAGCCAAGGATCCATCTCCGTCGCCCACCATGGAAGAAGCCGTGAGAAAACACTTCTTCGACCACGGCAAAGCAGTAAGGCTTCTCACGCTCATCCCCCATCCCTCATCCCTCATCCCTCATCTTACGACAGCGGCGGAAACGCAGGTCCCGCGCGCGCCCTCTTTCAGGCCCATCCCATGTCCGTCGCTGACCGCATAGGCTTCGCAGGAATCCGCAGAGGAGCGCGACGGATGCCACTGGTGCCAGCTGCGCGCCTTTCCCAGCCACAAGGAGTTCCCCGTCACCGTCGTCAACTGGGAGGACGAGGCCGTCTTGCCCCCGGACTTCCGCTTCACAGACCGCGTGGTTCTGGGCAGCGGCGTCGAGGCCGCCGAGGATAGTTTCCGCAGCGGCTGCGCGTGCGACTCCGACGGCCACTGCCAGTACATCAGCTGCCAGTGCCTCGCGGACCTCGACCACGACGATGACGAGGGGGAGCAGGACTATAGGGGCGAGGGGCCCGACTACGACTTCGACGGCGACGGCGACGGTGTGATGAGGGACGTGAAAAGGAAGGCGTATGCGTATCACGCGCACGGCGCCAAGGCCGGCCTGCTGCGGTCGAGGCTGCTCAGCTCCAAGCTGCCGCTCTACGAGTGCCACGCCGCCTGTTCGTGCTCGAGAGATTGCCCGAACCGAGTCGTCGAGCGCGGGAGGACCATTCCGCTGCAAATTTTCCGCACCCACGATCGCGGCTGGGGTGAGTTCCTTTCTTGTCCCGGACTCTTTTGCTTTACCCTACCTCTCCCTCCCCCCGTCCACGCATGCTCTCCCACCTCTCTGCCC
>NQYQ01000039.1:37977-49978 GCA_003055925.1 Escovopsis sp. Ae720 | reverse complement strand
CCCCCAACCCCCCTCTTTGTCGAACTCCACTGGACGATACTGACCAGTGCTGACCAACACTCGCCCAGGCGTCCGATCCCAAGTGGAGATTCAAAAGGGCCAGTTCGTGGACCGCTACGTCGGCGAGATCATCACCTCCGCGGAGGCCGACCGCCGCCGCGCCGCGTCCGCCTCGTCCAAGCTCAAGGACGTCTACCTCTTCGCCCTCGACAAGTTCACCAGCCCGGACTCCCTGGACCCGCGCCTCAAGGGCCCGCCGCTCGAGGTCGACGGCGAGTTCCAGTCCGGCCCCACGCGCTTCATCAACCACTCCTGCGAGCCGAACCTGCGCATCTTCGCCAGGGTCGGCGACCACGCGGACAAGCACATCCACGACCTGGCCCTGTTCGCCATCAAAGACATCCCGCGCGGCGAGGAGCTCACCTTTGACTACGTCGACGGCGTGACTGAGGACGGCACGGGACAGGAGGTGAATGCTGGCGACATGACAAAGTGTCTTTGTGGGAGCAAGAACTGCCGCGGGTACCTCTGGTGAGGCGTCTTTGACGCGCGAGGTGCCCATTTGTTCAGACGGCGCGTTCTCTCTCTCGAACCATGGTTTGAATGCCGTTTCTACGCATGCGTGTCGGGGCACTGCCTGGAGTATAAAGTCTGGAAGAGAGATCATGGAGATGAATAAGAATTCATTGATGAAAAGAACGAGGAGAAGAAAAGAAGAAAAAGAAGAAGAAGAAAGAAGGCCAAGATGTGGAACAGGCTGTCATCCCTAATCACGGGCTCGCAGAGACAGCCACAAGCACGCGAAGCACCCCCGCCCAACCCGGTCTCTCTCCCCGTCTCCATCACCCTCCGCAGACGAACACGCGAGAACCGTCGCCGCCTCCAACAGCAGCTCTCCAGCGGCCGCCCCGAGGCGCCCTGGAGATTATGCGGCGACGGCTCATGCCACCTCCGCCACTGCGCCGCGACCGATTCACCCCCCGAACTCCACCTCGTCGACCGCGACAGAAGCAAGCTCGGCTCCCGCGTGCAGGACCTGACGGCCGCCTTCGCCGCCCAGATGGCCACCCTCATATGGCGCTCCTCCTGGTGGGGCATGGGCCCAATGCTCGCCAAGGTCCACGCCGTCTCCTCGTTCCTGGAGTCCCCGCCCGTGCGCCGCGCGTACGTCGAGTTCAAGGCGGCCCTCGAGGCCAGCGGCATCATCCTCCCAAAGTGGAAGCTCTTCGCAGAGAACCTGCACGGCACGATCCTGCCGCGCTTCTACGCCGTCTTGATGGCGATGCAGGAGGAGCATGACCAGGAGGATCTGAGGGGCATGATCCATCTCATGCTAGACGACAGGGATGCGAAGAGTGCGGAATGGACAGCCGACGACTATATCCTGCGGCTCCTCCTCGAGATGGAGCTCTGGCGCACGCGGGACGCGGAGCAGCTCCGCAAGCGGCAGTGGAATTTCGGGCCCCCGCGCGTCGTGGCCGAGCTGCTCGTCGCGCTCGCCTTGCACTTCCGCTGGATGGATGCCGAGGCGCAGTGCTTCGACGTCGCGGCGTGCGCGGGGGCCGCGGAGCACGACGAGGTGTGGCAGGCATGGATCGATCGGTTCCCGCTGTCGGCGCTGGACGGCGGGAGCAACCACGACGTGAGGGCCGGGAGGGGGTGCGGGTTCGCGCCCAGGATGGAGGGCAACGTCGGCTGGGATGTCGGAAAGGGGGTCGGGTATCTCGGGGCAGTCGGGAGGTACGAGCCGCCGAGGACAGGGACGATGCTGGTCGCTCGAGAACGGGACCCGAGCATGCCCCAGCACTGACAGATCTACCGGTATTCCTATGTCCTGTCCTCACAGAGCTGCGAAAAGTGATTTAAGATCAAATGTTGTTGTTGTTGTTGTTTACTCGAATCGGCGCCCACCATCTCCCCATCTCTCGGCGCGCGCTAGCCAAATGCCCGATCAGGACGGCGCCGTCTCCAAGACACAGACGGGTGGCGAATCCGCGATCGATGAGGAGACAACTGATCTGCTCATGCATCAGCCCATCAATGGCCTGATACGACCCTGCTCGCACCACCAGAATGCTCCGCCCAATTCACGAGCGCATCATCCAACACGACCATTACTCGAATTCAACTCATCGCGTCTCTCCCTCGTCCGAGTCACATCATTGCCTTGCGATGCATGAATTCCCCTTCCATGCTCTGATACTGCTCTGATATCAGAAGCGCAGAGCCAACCGCCCGGAATAGCTTCAGATAGCTCTGACGTCATCATCATCATCCGCCGACCGCGCCGAGGGGCTGTCACCCCTTCATCAACCTCGACCCATTTGAGCGCCCTCGATATCATGAAGCTTTGAGCTCCGAGCGAAACAGCAGCACCCGAAACCAGACACAAGCAGTCAATCTCAATCGCTGGTACATACGTCGAGTTGAAGGCGGCACAATGCTCAAAAGGCTCTCCGCCGCCGCGAGGGGGCTGCATCCCAGTCCCGCGCACGGGATGACACCCTCCCCCTCTCGATAGTACGCCCGGCCCTCAGCCTCTCATTCAATCAATTCCAGTCTCCCCCTCCATCACCAAGTCCCTGTGGACGGCCGAGAAACGCAAGCTGACCCCTCCCCAGCCCGAAACCAAGCTCCCCCCTCTCCGTCCTCACCATCGGCCTCACGGCCCTGCTCCTCACCGGCTACGCCTCCAAGGTCCGCTACCACCTCTCCACCACCAAACAGGGCCTGCAGGGCCAGTCACACCCCTCCAGCACCGCGAGCCAGAACCGCGCCCTCGCGATGGAGATCGACAAGGAGGCGCGGCAGAGGGAGCAGCAGAGGAGGCTGCAGCAGAGGGACAAGGAGGCCGAGGCCGCCGCCGCCGTGGAGGATGCGTACGGGGACCGGTCCAGCTTGGCGGACCTGGAGAGGGCCGTCGAGGCGTACTCGCGCAGATAGTTTTGGGAAATTCTCGAGCTACGGGTGCCGACAGGGACAGGACGGCATCAAGTCACCATATCGCGACATTGAACCAGTCTTGTATCATAGCAAAAAGTGTATTTTTGACGGGTCATGAAACATGCTTAGATTGCTCAGTACCTTGCCTGTGGTATTCCTCGATCCTCCACAAGCTTTGGTCCCTGGTTCCCGCTGCCTTCGCGATGCCGTGCACTCCATACCCCCTGATCCCCAGGGAAGATCCCAAAGGTCGAGAAATGCATGTCCTTCACGGCGGCAAGAGCTGCTTGCGCTTCAGCCTCGCCCGCCTCGTTGACACATCCGCCAGCTTCCTCGCAAACCCCCTGGACACCATGCCCACGAACCGCGGCCGGTCTATCAGCTCGTCCATCCCGGCGTCCCACATCCGGGGATCCACCCCCTCGCAGAAGTAATCGACGATCCTGTCCGCCAGCACCGCCTGCGCCCCGTGCGCCTCCTCCAGCGCCTCGTACGCGTCCGCGAACTCGCGCATCAGCCGCCTCTGCCGCGCGCGCTCCCGATCCCGCTCCCTGGCCACGGGGCACCCCCTCGCCTTGTCCGCGCCCGTCTCCTCGTCGTCGCTGATCTTCGTGTATGCGGCGCCCGGCCCCGCCCACGACGACTGGTACAGCGCGCGGTGGCCCTCCCCGATGCTGGCGTTGATGCACTGCAGCATGAACTCACTGATCGGCGGGCTCAGGAAGCGGTCGCTCAGCTTGTACACCTCGATGAAGTCGCGCAGCGTGGCGCCCGGGGCTGCTGCTGCTGCTGCGGCGGCGGCGGCGGCAGGAGCAGCAGAAACATCGGCGGCTGGATAGGAGAGCGTAGAAGGCGGCGGCGGCGGGCACGCGTGAGGGATGATGGACGAGTAGGTGTACGCGACGCCGAGGTAGAAGGCCAGGTATCTGGGCTCGATGTCGTCAAAGGACACGGCGTTGTCGGCTGCTTCCTGGAAGGGCTTGCTGAGGCAGATCCTGAAGTACTCGGAGTGCCTGCACACGACTGTTTTGTGGACGCGGAACGTCTCGCCCTTGGCGGTGATCTCGACAAACATGTCATCGGAACTGCAGGCAGATTAGCTCGGTGTTCAGCTCGGTCCGCGGGGGGGGGGGGGGGGGGGGGGGCGTCGGGGGGGAGGGGGGGGGGGAGGAGGGGAGGGGGGGGGGGGAGGGGGGGGGCATCGGGAGGCTTCGGACGAGGGAGCAGACACGCACGCGAGGAGCCACGAGGTGCGGTAGTCATTGTGAAGCTCGGACTCGGAGTCTGGCTTTACGATCTTCTCCTCTGACAGTGCGGTTTTGACTCTCTTCTTGGGAGGCGCCATCTCAACAATCCTGCGATGTCTTGTGTGGGTTGAGTGGGATGAGAGACACAAAATGATCGGACTGCAATGGGGCGGCTCGTCTTGCTTCTTTGTTGTGTTGGCGAGGAGAAGTGGCCAGCCGTGAGGAGGGAAGAAAAGGCAAGATCAGAGTTGCTTGAGTGCTGGAGTCGGAGCCTCTGAAGCAGTACGTGGAAGCAAGGCGAGGAGATGCATTATACCCAGCAGCCTCGACAGGATGAATCAATGCGATTGTGACTTTCATCTCACCCTCGGTGCGCCCCAAGTCACGATGTCGGTATACAGATAGCTGAGGCAAGAAAAGGAGTCTTCTGCAGCTGCGGGGGCACCAGGCAATGGATGGAACATGAGCAATTGAGGTGATCGCTTGTCAAGTCCTTGAATAGTCGAGGTGAATGCGCTGCTGAGCGAAGTCCTGGACTGCATTCATTGAGACGAGAGACAATGGGACCAAATAGGGTCAAAACCTCGATTTGAATAGCTGCGGACCCCCTGTAAGCACCTCTCAATGGTTTCTCTTTTCAGGAAGACAATGCAAGGAATACAACGCAGATGAAGGCATTTCAGATGTGTAAACTCACGTAGGGACAAACGCTCTGCTTCCTCGCCCAGTCTCACGGGGATTCCCAGAAAAAATGAAAAAAAAAAAAAAAAAAAAAAAAAAAAAGGCACTCCAAACGCCGCCTCATATGCATGATCAGCGGCCCCTGACCTTTCGAACCACAACCGTGTTGCCCTGCAGCTCCCACCCGACCCCGTACGACTCCACGAGCACCGGCCACTCCACTCCCGTCATGGCCTCGAGAAAGCCGCGGCCAACGCTGAGGTACGACCGCCCGAAGCACTTGAGCACGTGCCTGGCCATGTCCGCCTCGGCCCACTCCATGAGGCGCGCGCGGTGCCCGTCGACGGAGCGCTTGACGCGCTGGAAGAGGACGTAGTTGTCGTGCGTGAGCGCGGCGAGCGCGGCGTTGACCTTGGCGTCGCGCAGCCCGTGGGCGTGGCGCAGGGCGTAGGCCTCGCCGAGGCGGCCGCGGCGGCAGGCGGTGTCGAGGACGAGGTAGGCGATGACCTCGGCGCGCTCGACGGCGGCGAGCGGGTGCCGCGGGTGGATGGCGCGCAGGAGGTGCAGGATGGCCGGGTGGAAGGACTCCGGGTCCTTGACGAGGATGGAGAGGCGGATGCAGAAGAGGTACGCCTGGGCGGCGAAGTCGTCGGCGCGGTTGGTGGCCACGATGCCCTCGCGCAGCTTGCGGAGAGCGGAGAGGACGTCCTTGAGGACCTTGGTCTTGGCGGGGTCCGCGAGGGCGCCCTGGTCGAGGGCCAGGTCCTGGGCCGCGGCGGGCGCGGGTGAGGATGCGGATGGGGATGCGGGCGCGGGTGCTGGCTTGCCGGAGATGTCGAGGGCGGAGAAGCGGCGGAGGAGCTCGTCTCGCTGGCCCGCGTCGGAGCAGAACATCATGTACCGCTCCACGATCTTGGTGTAGTAGCCCTCCTGGGCTTTGAGGTCAAGCAGCCTGTCTCCCTCGAGTCAGTGGAAAAGCTCGAGGCAATAGATTTCTCCGAGGGAACATGAGATCAATCAAGCTGGACGGCCTACCTCGTGTCACCCTTGGACGGCAGCCCGACGCTCTCGAGAGGGTCCTGGTCCACGGGCTTGAGCCTGCCCCACGGGCCCGAGGGGTTTCTGCCTCCTTTTCCGGGCATCACGGTGGTTCAATGCCATGGATGCCCCAGGAGCACGTATGTAGATGTCGAGCACAAGAAGCATCACCGTCTCGAGTCCTCGAGCGACGTCGACCTTCAATCTCCAGGGCGGCTGCCTGCTTGCCTTATGTAATCAAAGGGACAAAGCCTGCCAGAGGTCGACGTGCGGTGCCTGAAGGTACTCAATCGGTCACCAAAATTTGGTCAGATCGCAGGTATCTTTTTCACAAGGCCAGACTCGCATCACCACCATCATCATCATCATCATCATCACCATCACCATCATCACCACTTCTTTGCCTCACTTGAAGATCAGCTGGAGTCAAGCAGCATCGCAAGGTCTCTGGGACAGGATTTTAGTAGTTACAAATTCTCATAATCTTCAATCAAAAACGTAGTAGTACAAACTGTTCACAGGCGTGGTCCACGAGTGCTTGGAGTGTCAAATTATCATTCCAGCTACCCCCTCTCCCCCTGCGCCCTCTTCTCATTACCCCATACCCCGTCCTCCTCCTCCGTCCTCCCTCTCCAAAGCATCATATCCCCCCAAATCTTCTCATCTACCTCGGTCAGGTAGTCCCCGACTGACCCCCCCCCACGCAGAGCTCCAGCCAAGGAAGCGCCGCAGGTGCAAACCCTCACAACAGTCTGCCTTGAAAGCAGCTCACTTCCCGCCCTTGTCCGCCTTGTCCGCCTCGGGCTTCGCAGTGGCCTCCGGCACCGCGGTAGCCCCGGCCGTATTCTGCTGCTCGCTCATCGACTTCTTGCTCGCGTGCTCCTCCTCGATCTTCTTCTCGATCATCCTCTGGTTCTCGCACAAGGCCTTGACCGCGGGCAGCACCTTGCCTGTTCACGGCACGTCAGAGCGGGACTCGGAGAATCATCAGAGAAGAAGAAAGGGGGGGAGGAACGAGACAAGGAGGAAGAGCAGGAAGTAGGACAGGAACGGGGGGAACGGGAAGCTCGCGGGGGACTCACGACGGGCGGTGTGGATGCCGCACTTCTTCAGAACGCAGCCGGACGCCTTCTTCTTCAGGCCCGCGTAGTTGGCGCACCCGCAGGCGTAGTCGTTGGCCCCGCAGCCGGCCTTGGCCATGGCGTTGGTGAGGCACTCGAGCGAGCAGTGCGGGATCTTCTTGAGCTTGACCGTGGTCTCCTTCTCCTTGTGGTGTTTCTTGCCGTTGAAGTCGGGCTCGGCTTGGGCGAGGAGGGCGAAGAGCCCGATGAGGATGCTGAGCTTCATATTGGAGAGTTTGGGGGTGGTAAACTGGAGAGTGAAAAAAGATATGTCAGAGGTATTGATATATATATGTGGAATAAGATGAGTCTGGTGAAAGGGGAACGAACCGGTGAGGAAGGAGATGGAAATTCGGTAATTTCTTGTGGATTTTTGTAGGATCTATGAGTTCTGTGAGGAATGAAAGAGAGAGAGAGAGAGAGAAAGAGAGAGAGAGAAAGAGAGAATGAAAGAACGCTCGAGTGTCCCGGGAGGGGGGGGAAGGAATAGCTGGATCAAGGGCCCTCGGAACATCGGGCTGGTGCCAGCAGAAAGATACCAAGGGAGCCGGGATCCGAGTTTGTCGGCCTGGCGCAAGTCAAGTCAGTCTTGTAATGGCGTCGGTTCGTCCATCATGATGCCATTCAGGGGTCAATTGATGGCATCATTTTGGGGCCATACGTAGGAGGTGGGGACGAGCGGGATGAGCCGTGGGTTGTCATTCAGGGGCGGGCGATCTCCTGGGTCCAGCACGAGCTCATACTACTACTACTACTAACCTACCTACATAAATATACTGACGTAGCTCAGTTCGATGAGCTCCTAGGAGCTCCCGGCCCCTTGAAATTCGTGCCTGGCTGGAGCTTTTCACAGACCGGAGCTGTATAGGTTCTTGACGGAGCTATGCAAGCGTGGTTTGGTTTGCGGATCGTATTTGTGACTTCATTTATGACTCTCCACGACCAGTAGGTAGTAGGAACGAAAGATCACGTCTACCCATCATCTATCGTATTGACCATGCATACATCACAACCGCTCCCATCCAAATTGAAACATCGAGGCACACCCAGATCCGCCTGGTCCTTTCTCTAGTCTCTCTGGCCTCCTCTGGATCCTGGGTTGCCCGCCATCAGCAGGACTCATCTGTCCCCTTCCCTCCCCTCTAGTAGTAGTGAGGTTGTCGTAACTCATCATCGCGACTTGCCGTCCGTAGTGGAAACGACTCACCCAAAAACCCATTCCCTCAGTGGGCGTAGTACCTGTAGTAGGTAGTGGCAGTAGTAGTAGTGAACGTGAACGTCTCGGCTCATGACGTATCCCGTCAGATTGTACCAAGCATTTCCCCAATTCCGTCCGTCGCGTCTATGCTTAGCTCCATCCATTATAAAATCATCTCCAACAACAGAGTTCTTTTCGCATCATGCAACTCGTATATGCAGCGCCAGTAAGAAGTCATGCACGCCCCCTGCGTCACAATGCTCAGTGCTCGCAGCTCGCCCGACAGTCGCACTCCTCGGGCTCTAAGTCGTCGTCCCAGCCCGCGGGGCCCTCGGCCTCGAAGATTCCCCTCTTCGAGATGACTCGCCCTAGGCCGCGGTGGATTTCGGCTTGGAAGGGCTCGAACGGTATCTTCTCTCCGTCGATGCTGATGTATCCGTCCTCCTGGTTCCGCGGGATGAGGCGATAGGCCGAAATCTTCCTGTACGAGACGTTCGGGTTGTCGTAGAAGCCGCCCGACTCGACCGAGAGCAGAATTCCGACTGCTGTCATGGGGGAGATGTCGCCATCCCACGTCACCAGGTCCATACATCCTTCGTACGGCCGCGAGGCGGGGAAGAAGTTGGCTCCGGCTGTCATGTATGGCATCTGCGAGGAAAAAAAGAAGAGGGGGAGAAAATCAGTTTCTTTCAATTTTTAGGCATTTCGACCAGTTCTTTTGTTTTTCTTTCGTGACTCACATTTCCGCAGTAAAAATTACCAATCGTATCGGTGGATATCATCTTCCAATCCTCGGGCAGCTCGTCTTGCACCGTTCCGTATTTCAGCTTTGGAAGACCTCCGGCGGTGTCGCTATCCTGTCCATCGTTCGCGTCGCTGTCCACCTGTTCTTGGAGCCCTCTTTTGAGCAGTCTCGGGTCGTCGCTGTGTCGCTTGTACTCGTGTCGAATCTTGCCCTTGTCGTCGAGCTCGAGCTTGACGGCTATGTCGCACGGGTAGCACCTCCGGCGGCAGACGCGAAGCGCCAGCCCGACCTCGAATCGGAACCCGCCCATCCAGCGCATGTGCTCGGTCGCGAGATCGCTCTCGGCGATGATGCCCACGGCTTGGGACAGGAAGGAGAGGATGCGCCGCTCGCCCTGCGTGATGGAGATGAGATCCAACGGCATGACGACCCCCTTGATGATGGCCAGCGCGGCGGCCCCGGCCTGGTTGGTGCCGTAGAGGTTCAGGGCGAGCGCGTTTCCGGAACCGCACGGGATGTGACTGACGGCCACCCTGCTCAGGACCCTCTTGGCGTCCGGCCGCCTAGCCAGGCCGTTGAATATCTCGTGGGGCGTCCCGTCTCCGGAGCAGGCCATGATCGTATCGTACTTGTCGAGATCGGCCCCCTCGACGAGATCCGCCGCCTCCCCGCCCCTGGACAGCGTCACGACGTCGAGGTTCATTCGAGCGGCCCGAAATAGGGGCTCTACCTGGGTATGCCATCTCTGCAGCGCTCCTCCGGGGCCGGAGCTGGGGTTGATGAGTACGTAAGCGCTCTTCTTGATCTTGGCGTCGCCGTAGGCCGTGGCCAGCAGCGCAGAGGCGAAGGCCTTGGGCAGTGAGCTGCCCTCGTATTGGTCGTCGTCGAGGTAGGGGAGGGTGAATTCCCATTGCGCGGTGTCGCAGGAGGTGTCTGACGTGTGGACGGCGTAGTCGATGACGATCTTCTCTTCGACGACGGCGGCCCAGAGGACATTGTAGAGCGGGATGGTCTGCTTTGTGACTTTGGCTGGCAGTGGGGTCATGAATCATTAGCCAGTCTGCCCGCAAGCAAGCGACAACCTGTCTGCGACGGAGCTTCCTGGAGGAGGCGAGAAAGGGAGAGGAAGGGCAAAAGGGGAAGAAGACGAGACGCGGGGGTCTGTCATTCAGTCAGTCAGCCAGCCAGCCAGCCAACCAGCTTACCTTGTGATCTGAGGAATCCACAGCAGCATCGCGTCGTTTTCTTGCCATCGGGGTCTATCGAGCTCTCGTCAGTTCTGGTCGTATGGCCGCGGATGGAGTCATCGCAGTCGGTTGCGTACCGTAGAGAATCAGGTCAGTCTCGCCGATGGTCAGCGTCCTCTTGCCTCCTAAGCTGAGACGCATCCCGACGGCCGGCACGTCCCCCGTCATTGTAGCGTCGAAGAGTCGCAGCGTCGGGGTCTATTTAATGAATTGATGCCTCCCGGAGTCCTCGGGGGTCCAGACCAACAGCCTCTGAAGCACAGATGTCTCACTTTCCGAAAATGAGAAAGGATGGATACAAGGGAACGATAAGGATACCTCTGTGCTCGCAAGGCAAAGAAAGGAAACGAGGGAAAAGAAAGTTCAAAAGCAAGAGGCCGGGAGAATGAGAAGAGAGGGAAAAGCAAAGAGAGAAGAGAGGGAGGGAGGAGATTATTGTAACGTGATGTGCGGAGGACGATGGAACGGTATGTCAGCGAAAAGATGTACGGAGTGGCGGCTTCAGCCGGGGTATTTCGAGATTCCAAGCAAAAGACGGTCGCTGAAGAGTGACTCGGAGCAAGATGGAAGCGAGCGAGGAAACAAAAGACGACGAAAAGAAACAAGATTGAACAGATGATTTTCCAAAGAGGGAAAGAAAAAAAGAATCAAAGTATTCAGGACGGAAGAGAAGCGAGAAGCAGATTCGAGGTCGCGAGCGTTACTCTCCGTAGTGGTACTAGTAGTAGCGACGAAGTCGAAAACGAAGGACAATGGGTGGCAGTGGTACGGAGTATGTACGGAGACGTCGCTCCAGGACCTGTCAAAGAGACGAAGAAGGGAAAAAAGAGACGTCGCGATGCGATGCGATGCGATGGCTATGCGGTGCGGCAGAAGGTGAGGCACGCGCAGAGGATCACATGGAGCTCGCGACGGGATGTACCTGTAGCGGAGCACACAAGAGAGAGCTGAGGACGAGAGTCTAGGGGAGGGGGGGGGGGGGGGGTTCGTTCACGATGGAGTCGGTCATGGCGGATGAATTGAATGGATGGATGGGGCGTGCTCGGGTTTGCCGGAAGAGGACTAGCGCATTCTCTCTGGCAAGCATCCGCGCCGCCGCCACAGCCACGACTCTGAGCACGTGATTAGACGAGGCGGCCATCCATGGCATGGATCAATGCATCTCGCGACTTGAACTCTGAATTCAAACCTTCGAGTACCTACTCCGTACTACTCCGTACTACTCTGTACCTTACCAGTAGTACCTGTATTTACATGCGGAGTACGAGTAATACCAGTAGTACTACTGGAGAAATGAAATTGTTGATCCATTGAGCTTAGTATTGATCCTCAGACTTCTTCAATTCTTTCCAGCAGAACACAACCCCGCACGTCCCAGCTCGCACCCAAAATACTCCGAGATCTGGAAGGCGCCGGTCGTATGGAGTACTCCGTACTTTCACTCGTCCTTCGAACCTGCCGCTGCCTGGGCCGAACCGGCTGCAGGCCCGGGCAAGAGCTCCCCTCGAAATCCGCTCCCGCAACTTCCAAAGTATCCAAAATCCCTCCACTGCCACCCACCAGCTGAGGCCACCTCCGACGGAAGGTCCATCAATCTACGGAGTACGGAGTACGAGTACCAATCAATGCCTCCACAGTGCCTGCCACCCCTCGGGGCCTCCCCCTGAAACATCCGCGGGCCCGGGGTACTTCCACGCGCCCCTCCATCTGCATAGAAAAAGCTTGTATCTGCCCGGGCCGACGGATGCTGTGGGGAAAGTGGAAGTCGCGCTCGCCCCCCC
>NQYQ01000039.1:0-37386 GCA_003055925.1 Escovopsis sp. Ae720 | reverse complement strand
GGTTTTTTCAGTGGGGGGGGGGGGGGGGGGGGGTTTACTTACGACGGCGCATGAAGACCTCGAAACCGGCGAGCTGGGCCTCAATGCTCTTCGGGCTGGCTTGCAGCATCGGCGTCAGGAACTTCATCGCGGCTCCCAACGGGTCCGTCGTGGCCGCGAGTGTGAGGCCCAGAGGGTCCTCGTCCTTCTTCTTCGTCTCCCCCTGAGCTGCCTTGTTCGGATCCTGCTTGGCTTGCTTCTCGGCCGCCTCGCGCTCCAGACGCTGGAGCTCCTTCTTGGCCTTCTTCGCCGCCTTCTTCCTCGCCGCGGCCTCCTCCTCGTCCTCCTCGGCGCCGTTCACGCCGTTCGCCGACGGCTTGTCGGCCATCTTGAGGTAGATCTTGATGGCGTTGAGGGCCGCTCGCGTGTAAAAGGGGTGATCCCGGATGTGGTCCTCCCAGCGGATCATGTCCACGTAGGCCCGGATCTGCCCCTTGCGCAGCGAGAAGCCGTGGAAATCGAACTGGTCCTCCTGCCACGTCTCGAAAATGTTGTCGACGGCGTGGAAGCGCTTGAGGGCGAGCCCGATGTTGCCCTGTCGGGCGTACGATTCTCCGTCCTCCGTCAAGTACCAGACGCACTGCATGTCCAGAAGGTCGGCCAGCGGGCCGCCGACGGTCTCGGCTCGGGTGAACAGGCCGACGGTCTTGATCGCCTTGTCGCTCTCGTTGTTGCGCAGCTGGTACTTCGCGGCTTTGCTGTTGATGTACCGGTCCTTGATGTCGAGCTTGCGCGCGGTGTCCATCATTTCCGAAGCCCCCTGGATATCGCCAGCGTGCTTCAGTATTCTAGCCTTGGTCATGTGGAAATCGACGTCCTTTGCATCTTTTTCTATCGCCCTGTCGATGTATTCCGTGGCTTTCGTGAGGTCGCGGCTGAGATGGTAGTTGTAGTGCTGGGCCAGGAAGTACAGCCCGGCGGCCTCCGCACCCTTCGGGGATTCCTCGTTGACGGATTCGAGGTACTTGTGGGCCAGCTGTTCTAGTGTGTCCTTCTTGAAAGAGTCTGAGTAGAGGTGCTTGAGGTTGGCGAATGTGGATGGGACGCCCCTATTCAAGGTGGACGTCAGGTACTCCTCGGCGGCCGATACGAACGCGTCGCCTGCCACGGTATCAGTCACAAAGCTCAGGCCCAAACAGAGCGTGAAGACCACATCAATGCGAAGATGCAGACTGCAGACTGCAGACTGCAGACTGACTTACCCGTCAAGAAGTCCAAGGGGAGCCGCCTGGCGGCATCACAGCGAGAATATTTCTTCGCATACTCGTCGTAGATGGCTTTTCGGGCCTCGGTGTCGGCGGCAGGGATGTCCAAGGCCTGCTCCAGCTTCTCGTAGTAGGCGGTATGCTCCATATTGCGCTCGAGGAGGGCCCTGTAGGCCTTGGCGGCGTCTTCATTCCGGCCAAGCTTCAGGAGGTACTCGGCTCGGCACTCCATGACGGCCAGGCGATCCAGGTTGTTCTTGGCCGCAGATTGCAGGTGGTCCAAGGCTCGCTGGTAGTCACCCTGCTCGGCAATGATGGAGTTCTTGTACATGACGGCCTCGGAGTGCTCCACGTCGGTCCGCAACGGGGTGTTCTTCAGCGTCCCCTCGTAGGTGTTGAGGACGTTCTCGGCCTCGGCGAGGTTGCCCGACAGGTGGTGCGCAATGGCGAGGGCGGTCCAGCTCTGGCGCAGGCCGGGCTTCGCCTGCAGCATCGCCGTCCTGCTCTGGGTGTATCCCTGGTAGTCGCGCATCTGCACCTGGAGGACGGCGAGGTCGCGCTGGATCTGGGCGGACCCGGGGTCGAGCTTGAGCGCGAACTTGTACGCCTTGATGGCCTCCTCGAAGTTCTTGTTCGCCCGGTACAGCAGTCCGTAGACGTGCCAGCAGATGTGCGACTTCATGTCGGCCGTGAGGGCCTCCTTGCCGAGGGCGAAGGCCTCCTCCGTCTTGCCCTGGCTGTTGAGGATCAGCGCCTTCATGGCCATGGTGTCGCCATGCTTGGGGTGCTTCTTGAGGATGAGGTCGGCGGTCTTGAGGCCGCGCTTGTACTGCTTGTCCTCATAGCTGCGGATGATGGTTCGGAACTGCGCCGATTCCTTGGGTGGGAGAGGCTGCGGCATTGTGCGGACTGTGAGTCGGGCGACCGACGGACTCGCGGAGAAAGAAGACGGTAGAGGATTTCGGCTCGCGTTCGAAGGAATGGAGATGGCGCGCTGACACGATTCAGACAGATGCCGTCAATCAAGGAACCCCGCGGGAGTGGCCCACAGCTTCGTCGTCGTCGTCGCTGCAGTGTTGATTCGTGCGTAAGCAACCCAGGGCCTCAGCCGTTCCGCAGTTGAATGAAACAAGAACCAAGTCTATGATCCTGCAGATTTTCTAGGAATTCGAAGAAGAAGAAAGAAAGAAAAAGGAACGCCCCGGTCTCACCGCGCAAGAGCCGTGTGCCTCGTCCGTCGCCTGGGCCGTGTGTGGATGACAAGAAATACCTGAGCAAGCAAGGCATGCAGCGTTTGAAGCCAGAAATCGTCTCTCGCACGTACATGTAGTTGGTCCGAGTACTACTAATGGACAGAGCTCGCTTTGCGGGCGAGTCAACGGATTTTCAGTTGTTCCAGAATTATGGGCCCCTGAGACCTGGCCCGCGACTTCGCCCCACTTTGGCAGCTTCATCTTGAAGCTCAACGCAGTGCTCGATCTTGGGGGTTGGAAGAAGCACGGCGAGGCCCTCCATTCCACTTCACTGGATAAATATCAATCAATCCCCATCAGTCAGTGCGTGTTCACTGGCTAGAGAACATCCCAATTGGCAGACTTCAATTGAAGGGTCGTCGTGGTCATGATTTTTGTACAATTCTTCGAGCTCATATAGTAGTACTCCGTACTATACAGAAGAGATGCGATATATACATACAGTACGGAACACGAGAGCAGGTACTATAGTATCATGTATGTGCGTACAGAGCTTGGTGCTCGATTAGTCTTCCGGATCCTCCTTTTTGGGGCCTCTGATTCCTTGACCAAAAGCGAATCAAGCCAGGCGTCCTCAACTCTTGGCAGATGCGTTGGCCTTGGCGTCTTGACCCCTTTGCCACTGGTCAAAAGCAGCTTCCCATCCCTGTGCCGACGGCCCGCACCTCTCTTGCACGACCTCCCATGTCCGCGACCGGATGATGTTCTCGACGCTTCTCTCCTGCCTCATCAACAGCGCCAAGGTCTGTGTCCGTGCCTCTCGCGGGAAAAATCTGCCCGAGTACGGGTCTAACCGCTCGTCGACGATCCTGTTGCGGTCCTTCTCCTTCTCGAGCTCTCGGACTGCCGCCTCTGGATCATCTGGGTCGGGGCTTGTCGCAACAAGCCCGCAGTAGTTGAGGACCTCAGTCCGTGTCTTCCATGACGGGAACAGCACTTTCTCCTTGAAGCTACCGCAGGCGTTGGGGTCTATGAGGTCTGACGATGGTCTCGGGGCGCGTCGCGAGGTCGAGGCCGGGTCGAAGCCGACTTCGGCGGGTGTCACGAGAGCATTGAGGTTCTGGGAAATGGAGTCGTCGATCGTGGACCGGGACAGTCTCAGGAAATCTGGGTCGGGTCAGAAGCGTGGTCGTTGATCACCCACGGTCGCGGAGAAATGGAGGGGCATAGACAGTGCAATGCGAGAGGGGGGGTAAAGTGAGAGTACTATGCAAGGTTTGAAATGAGGGAAGACGGACCACGGAGAGTTCCGAAAGAGAAGCAGAACTGCGGCGACAGGTTCGGTCTGTGTTGCGGCCGGTTCATGATCCGTTGTCGCTGCTGGGAGCCGTCGCCCGAAGCTTCCGGAGCTTCCTGTACTGCACCGGCACCTTTCCAGATTAGTCCGGCCAGGTTGAAGATCAAAATGACAGGACTGTCGTTGGGAATGCTGTTGGTTGGGCTGCGAGGATCTTCTGAAGCTCGTGGGCGAGAGCGGCGATGCTTGAGCCGGGTTTGCACATCCGAGGCGAGTTGCGCTGCACCGATGACGTTGAGTGAGATTATAGTCGCAACGTCCGTGTTGGGGGAGTACAGGGTAAGCGGGCCTGAGCCACCTTTGGATTGAGATCAATTGTATATGTGTACATACTAGTACTGCGCCACAGTCTCCAGCTGCCACGTGCTCCTGCTTTCCTCCAAACCCAAGTTCGAATCCTTCTCACCACCGCATGTCTCGGTAATTGTACTCCGTAGAGCAATCAAGGTCCATGAAGGGTTCCATTACTACGGAGTACGGGGATAAAGACTTGCACTCGTAGTCGAAGCAACTTGAAAACCGCAGAGGCCCTCCAGCGCTACTACTCGTACGGAGTACTCCGTACTACTACTATAATCCGTGGGGTCGTCGCCCTTTGCGCCAGCTGACCAGAAGCCGACAGGACCGGCTCGAGTCATGAGCCACCGCCTCGAATTCTAAACGTGCGGAGCCCCGCATTGCCGGAATTCGGGCTGACCCTCCGATGGGCAAGCGGCCTCTCTGAGCGGGAGACCCACAGCGTCTCACTTGAGTTTCATCGAGCCCCGAGGGGCCCTTGGGCACTGCTGAAATTACTCGTTATCGTACTCGTACTATTCGCACATCATGTTTGTACCAGTACGCGCCTTCAGCGACATCGCACCCATGATCATGGAGAGTCGGATCACAGGTACTAGGTATGTTTCCTATGGATTTCCATACGAGCTTCTAATATCAAAGGCTCGCTTCGCCAAGGCGGAGCAGCCGCTTGGATCTTATTAGATACACTCGAATATGCCGGTAATTCGGATAGGTACTACTCCGTAACTCGCAGCCTGTAGGTAGGTACTAAGGTACTAATGCCAGACGAACCCGAATACGACATCCGACAGCGGGATTTCGGAGGCTTACTCGTACTCGTACTCCGTACTCCGTACTAACTGTGCAAATGCGCTCTTTTCCAATTCTTAGTCAGACCCTCGAGAGGCCCCGTGCCTGAACCAATCAGCCAATCAGCGCGGTGGATGGATCCCAGGCAAAGTTCCGAAGCTGAATTCCATCTTGGATGGATCAATCCATCAATCCATTCAGCGGTGCCCATCCGCGGTGGCTCTCTGCACATCGCCACTGGTAGACAGGGAAAATTCTTTGTACAGGTAATATTTTAGATTTCTGTCATGAATGTTGGATGGAAACACCTTGCGCGGAAAATAATCGTGATCTTGAGAATCAATGCTTTAAGAAAATGGAATCGGTAGATGTCCACTGCTTTAGTAGTAGTACCTAGTTGTAGTACTCAGTTGTTGAGGTTGAACTTGTTCAAGTTCGGCCGTCACAGTCGCGGCCCTGGGGAGATGCACGTAGGGACCCGGGAGAGACATCCAACACGGTGGGGGAGGCTTGTCAGCTGCCTGAAATTTGGTGGCCCGCCCACCCGAGATGCACGCGCAAGCAGGTTCCTTGCATGTATCGCCCTCTTGCCCTCCAACACCCGCCGCGTGCCTGGAAGGAGCGCCGCCCGCTGGCATCGAGCGCAGGGAAAGGACGGAGCAAAAGGCAACGCCTGCTGAAAATTCATACTCCGTACGGGTCTTACATTGAATTGCACGATATTGATTAATGTATGTGGTACTCCGTACTCCGCATGTGCTCCGAGGTCGCGAGTGTAATTGTACCGGTACAGGGTAGCCCGAAACGAAGCTGGATCGTGCATTGAATTATTTGAGACTTGGACCCAACTGCGTGAGACATCAATCCATCAATCAATTCCATTCCATCGTCTTTATAATTCCATTTCCAACCCTCGTCCTCCATCCTCCTCCCATCCACTTCCCATCCACCCAGCACTTCTTCGCAGAAGTCCTTTTCGCGCTTGTTTCGACCATCCATTCCTTATTGCGCGCCTCTGGTTATTGATTTGGATAGCTGCGTGGCACAACATCACTGCTTGGCTCCATTCGACTGTCGTCTCCTGCCGCCGCACATCGCCGTCCCCCTCGACGACACCTCCCGGTTCTCGATCTCTCATACTTCCACCGCGGACCACTCCTTCGAATCCCCCTACCGCCGATCTCCAACTTTTTGTCTATCCTTCAAGCGGCCTCCTGTCTTCTCATATAATCCTCCACTGTGCCGATCGAATCCTTCCGACGAAACCGCCCGCCACATCCGCCATCATGTCCTCCGCCGAGACTCCTGCGAGCAACGGAACATGGGGTGCCTTTCTCAAGGTAGGTCGCCTCTCTATCGCCTCAGCGGTCCTCCTTCAGGGCCAAGACCGAGAGAACTCAGAGCTAACCATGGCCATCGCGGACAGTCCATTGCGTCTTTTAGCGGCGATCTCTCCTCCCTGACCGCCCCGCCCTTCATCCTCTCGTGTCAGTCCCTCACCGAATTCTCGTCCTACTGGGCCACGCATCCCAACCTGCTCGTCGCCCCCGCCGCCGAGACCGATCCGGCCAAGCGGGCCATGCTCGTCCTGAAGTGGTTCGTCTCGACGCTCAAGCACCAGTACGCCAGCCGGAGCGAGCAGTTTGGAAACGAGAAGAAGCCCTTGAACCCGTTCCTCGGAGAGCTCTTCCTGGGCTCGTGGAACGACGACGCCGGCAAGACGACCCTCATCTCCGAGCAGGTCAGCCACCACCCGCCCGCGACGGCGTACTGCATCCGCAACGACAAGACGGGCATCCAGCTCGAGGGCTACAACGCCCAGAAGGCGACGTTCAAGAGCACCATCATCATAAAGCAGCTCGGCCACGCCGTCCTCACCATCCCCGTCGGCTCCGGCGACGACGCCCAGCTCGAGCGATACCTCATCACCCTGCCCTCCCTGCACATCGAGGGCCTCCTCTTCGGCGCGCCCTTCATCGAGCTCGACGGGTCCAGCTACATCACCAGCTCGAGCGGCTTCACCGCCAAGATCGACTACAGCGGCAAGGGCTGGCTGTCCGGCAAGAAGAACACGGTCATCGCGACGCTGCACCCCACGGGCAACGACAAGGAGGTCCTGTACAACGTCACCGGGCAGTGGACCAAGGAGTTCGAGATCTACGAGGGCCCGGCCAAGAAGAACTCCAAGGCGACGTTCGTCTCCCAGTACGACACCGTGACCACGCCCCAGACGAGCCTGGACCTCGCCCTCCTCGACGCGCAGCACCCCCTCGAGTCCCGCCGCGCGTGGCAAAAGGTCGCCGAGGCCATCCAGAAGGGCGACATGGAGACCGTCTCCGTCGAGAAGACCAAGATCGAGGTGGCGCAGCGCAACAAGCGCTCACAAGAGAAGAGCGAGTCCAAGACGTGGGAGAGGCGGTTCTTCAATCTCGTCGAGGGCGACGACGAGACGCTCGAGAGTCTAGCGGATGCGGTCGGGCTGCCGCTCGACGGGGACAGGGACAAGACGGGAGGCTTGTGGAGGTTCTGCGCGGAGAAGGCGGCCAAGGCAGAGGCTGAGGTTTTGGCGGCCGAGGAGATTGCGGCACTTAAGAAAGAGCTTCTAGGGCAATAGCGAGTTCCCCCCCCCCCCTCTTTTTTTTTTTTTTTTTTTAGAATAGAAAGTGCACTTCAAGAAGCAGCACCAGGGTCATTCAGGAGTTCACATTGTGCGGATTTGTGTAGAAGATGTTGAAATGAGGAACTCATAATGTTGTCTGAGTCTCAAATCTTTCAGAATGCTTTGATCATGGGGGGCCACAAGAGGCTCAGAGGAGTTGGAACACAGGACCTCAATAAGAGCATGGCAATTTCGAACGCCCACTGCAGTAGATGGAATCGGATCACACTCAAACAATCGAAATGCGCAGTTCCTTGCAAGCACGAAATTTATGCAATTCCGAATTCAAAACTCTTGGGAACTCGAGGCCAAGAGCCATAGGGCTTTTCTCTTCTTATATCTTCTTGACCTAGACGATGCCTTTTACCGTTCATCTCAGGGGCTCCATTGTCCCCAAACTCCGAAAGCAATCAAATCCCTCAGCCCGGTCGCCCTACTTTGCCGCTGCAGCTTGGTATTCGGTCCATTCAATAAGAGAGCGAGTCTGTGGTTTTTTTCTTTTCTTTTCTTCAGTCTACATGATTGGGGTTTTGTTTTTCTTTTCTCCCTCAGCGAACGAAGACGTATGTATTTACAGCTGGTTGGCGCAGTTGAAGTCGACGAGAGCCTCAGCGACACGCCCGGACATGGTCTTCTCGCCCTCGCGGACCCAGACACGAGGCTGCTCGTTTGTTAGCCGGGATACCGGTCAAAATGGAGACAACGCCGGGGGGAATGAATGATAAGGAATGGGAACAGAAGGGATGGAAAACTCACGTCGAAGAACTTCTTGTTGGGCTTGTCCGCGCCATCGGGGTTGCCGACGGTGGTCAAGAGGTAGTCCTTCTTGTTGAGGACGTAGTCTCGGATGCCGCAGAGGTAGGCGAACTGCATGTCGGTGTCCATGTTGACCTTGACGACGCCGAAGCTGATGGCTTCGAGGTACTCGTGCTTGGAGGAGCCGGAGCCGCCGTGGAAGACGAAGAAGACGGGCTTGTCGAGCTTGCTGGCGGTGTGCTCCTTGACGTAGGCCTGGTGCTTGCCGAGGAGCTCGGGGTGGAGCTTGACGTTGCCGGGCTTGTAGACGCCGTGGACGTTGCCGAAGCCGGCGGCGATGGAGAAGTAGGGGGAGATGGGGGAGAGGGTGTTGTAGATGTTGAGGATGTCCTCGGGCTGGGTGTAGAGGGAGGCGTTGTCGACGTCCTCGTTGTTGACGCCGTCCTCCTCGCCGCCGGTGATGCCGATCTCCATCTCGAGCCACTGCTTCATGGGCGCGGCGCGCTTGAGGTACTTGGCGGTAATCGCGACGTTCGACTCGACGGGCTCCTCGGAGAGGTCGATCATGTGCGAGCTGAAGAGGGGCTCGCCGTGGACCTTGAAGTAGGCCTCGTCGGCGTCCAGCATGCCGTCGAGCCAGGGGAGGAGCTTCTCGGAGCAGTGGTCAGTGTGCAGGACGACGGGGACGCCGTAGGAGGTGGCGATGGAGCGGATGTAGTTGGCGCCGGCGACGGCGCCGGCGATGGAGGCGGCCTGGCCCTTGTTGTCGACGCCCTGGGGGTTCGCGGGGAGACACGGTCAGCGGATCACCTTTGTCCGGACGATGATTGTAGAGGAATCGAGCGAGAATGAGGGAAGCGCAGGGAATCGACAGACAGAGAGCGAGAAGGGATTGGATGGTGCTTACCTTGCCGGCGAAGTAGGCGGCACCGCCCTGAGACATTTGCAGGACGATGGGGGACTTGGAGTCGCGGGCGGCCTCGAGAGCGGCAACGACGGTGGAGGAGGAGGTGACGTTCTATGGCAGACTTGTGAGCCACGACACTCCAGGGATCGCAACCTTTTTTTTTTGTTGTTGAGAGGGGGGGGGGGGGAGGGGAACTGTCCTCGCCGCGAGGCCGGCAGTCGACGTACAATGGCAGGGATGGCGAACTTGTGCTCGCGAGCGTACTCGAAGAGCCGGAGAACATCGTCACCGACGATGACACCCGCCTTGCGGCTCAGAACATCGGTAGCGCCCATGATTGCGGAGATTTGGCAGACGATGAGAGAGTTGGGATAAGAATTCAGATAATCTGCGCTTAGCTGCGAGCGAGAAGCAAGACGATATAGGTGAGTGAGGAGCGCGTGGATAGGGGATTGATGCTGAGTGTTGGGAGGATGGAACTCGAGGACGAGGCCGAAGACGCGGGGTTTTTCAGGCAAAGCGAATTCGAGCGGGAGCGGTTATCGATAGTGGGCGCAATGGGTTGACGGATCCAAGATGGAATGGATGGTGGGATGGTGGAGTCGGAGGCTCGGAGGGGTCGCTGCAATGTGCATGGATCTTGATGGTTGGATTGATCAATGATGGATTTGATAGGTGAGACAATTGGCGAACCAGAGGACATGGATGGATCAAGGATGGATGGATGGATGGATGGATGGATGGATGGATCAAATGTGATGGGAGAGGCAGCGCCGGAAGTCGGCCGAGTCCAGCTTATCTTGACGGGTCCAGCAATGCCGTCAATGGAATTCATCCTCCGAATTGCGATGAGCTCTATTTTACTGATGTATGACTCAGGCCAAGAGACTCTCCCCCTCTTTTTTTTTCTTCCTGTGCGCAAGATAAGGAGCGATCGCGATTCGATCGAATTGGGTCTTTGCGATGATGAACGGAATTGAGGGCACTTGAGGTGTAGGGTTACGGCCAGGGTTACGGCCAAGGTTACGGCCAGGGTTACGGCCAGGGTTGAGGTTAGGGTTGAGGGAAAGGCAGTGGAGAGGGTTAGGGTTGCAATAGACGCCACTCACAGTGAACAAAATCAGACTCACGACAAATTGCGAATCCGGACGCGAGGGACACGCTGCAGACTGAGTCCGAGGGAATTCGATTCAATAAAATAACTCAATTCATGTAAATCAAACAAACAGCAGGAGGCCAAAGTAAATAGAATCACCATCTGGCGTAGCTGCTTGCCGCTGCCGCTGCCGCATCGACGACGGCGCGGATCCTCGGGAAGACGAGAGCTTCGACGAATCAAATAGAACCTCCGTGACCTCATTCCGGACGCTGTCCCCGAGCGCCCCCCTTTTGGTGGCGAGCTTCTCCCCAATCCATGCATCTATGTTATATGTCTACCCTTCCCCGACCTGCCTCTTACCCAATTTGTTTTCGCAGCTGAACCCGTTCGCGGGAACATACGGAACGCCGCGAAGACGAGGAGATGGATGCCGAGGCGCAATTCACCCGGCTCCGATCCATCGCGAAGCAAAGCACGAGATAACGATGCGAGTGTAACCGTCTAAAGCCGCTGCGTGCCGTTCAAACAGGCCTCGAATCACAAGCTCATACATTCTGCCGGCACGGGTGCATCCCAGGAGTCGAATATGCTAGAATTGGGCCCCAGAAGCATCGTCGAGAATACATTGATCAAATACGTACACACTCAGCTCAGCACAGCTTGGCATCGAATTCCACCGCCATCCAGACGTCCACGTTCGAAGCCGCTCCTCCGGCCTGCCACTTGTGCCACGGGTACTCCAGCGTCCCGTCGGGCCTCTTGACCGCCTTGTCGCACGAGTCCCTCTCCCACATGCCTCCCTGCTCCTCGAGCGGCTTCAGGGCGCGGATCTCGAACCCGCTGGGCGGGAGGGCCTTGGCCTCCTGGATGGTCATGTCGGCAGGCTCGTCCTTGACAGCCCACATCCCGCCGTCCTTGGTCCCGTTGGAGAGGCAGATGTGCGTCTCGCCGAAGAGGTCGTAGCGGTGGTTGTGGATGCCGCAGTCGACGTTCTTGCCTATGTCGGGCGTCAGTGGGGGAAAACGACGACGAATGGGCTCTGAGAACACTCGATCAAGACTCACCTGCCACCCAGAATTGGTTGTGCGCGATGGGCGTGTCGGTCTCCCAAAGGCGGAAGATGAACCCGGGCATGTTCCAGAAGTTGACGCCGACGAAGTCGCCTCCCCAGGGGAGATCCCCGACCATGGTGAATCCGTAGACGGGCGGCTGGAGGTTCTGCGCCGAGAGGTCCAGCGTGGTCGTGACGGGCACGGAGCCGGCGTCGGCCCAGATGGTCGTCCCGCCGCCCTGCGCGGCGCTCAGGGGCTTGAGCCACAGGAAGATTGCGCCCTGGTCGGCGCTCGCCTTGGCTGTCTCGTACGTGCTCGTCGTCATCTTGGTGTTTGTCCAAACCAGGTTCAGCGCCTCGCGGGTATCCTGGACCTTGCCGTCTTTGTCGAGAATGTCGAGCGATCCCCAGAGAACCTTGACACCCACGCCCTGCGGGATGGTAACCTTCTCGTTCTTGCCGACGACCTGCACGCTGAGCGCGATGTTGGCGACCTGGATCAGCGGGAGCTCCTGGCTGATGGGGGTGCCTTCGGGGTAGAGACCCGGCGTCTTGATCCGGACCAGGCCCTCGCCCGCCCAGAAGGAGGGGAAGATGCTCTGGTATGGCGAAGGGGCTGTGGCGAAACTGTTGGTGAAAAGACGGGTCTCCGGGTTGGGCTCCTCGTAGTAGTTGGGAACATTGTAGCTGATCGAGGCAAAGTCGAGGAGTCCCGAATTGCGGAAGTCGCTTGAGAGGTTCCTGTGAGCTACTGACCGAACTCATCAAGCTGATCTCAAGAGGTGGAGCTTACCCAACAGCAATGCGAGCAGAAGAGGTATCGGTGACTTTCCACTTCGCAAATGTCTTGAACTCTAGATCGAGTGGTTTATAGTAGTAGACGCCCTATTCGGGTCAGCACATGCAATGGCACAAAATACTCGGGGATGATCGCGAACACCGGCGCACGCGGGTACCGACCTTGTTCGCATTCACGGGCGGATCAACCTATGTGTTCAACATTGTCAGCTCGTGAGTCACAATCGGGACGGCGACCTTGGCATTCCTACATTCACAATCTGCCCGTTGTCATCGTAGCTAACGGGCCCGAATAACGACACCAGAAACTCGTCGTTGCCATCCCCTGTCAAAAGTGTCAGACGCAGTGCCGTGCAAAACTAAAAAGGGGGAGGGAGGGTGGAGGTTCATACCGTCGAAGTCAGCGCAAACAACGTAATGCGCCGGTCCTTCACCGTGCTTCAATCGCTGCTCTGGTGTTCCGTAGACATCAAGCACGGTTCTCTTCCAGGTGAAGTTCTCCAACGCATCATACTCCTTGGTGTAGACGGCCACCGTCGTGCCATGGAAAGGGTCCACCGTCGCAATGTAAGCAAACGGGTCGCCAGCGAAATGGCCAACGTCCGAGGTACCACAACCCCAGTAGTCGCCCGAGCCGGGGCTTTCAACAGAAGCAGATTGACGCGGCTCGCGGGGCTCTCCATCTCCGATATGCTCTGTCTTCCACGCGCCCTCATGCCAGTATAGCCGCGTGAGACCTTCTCTGGAGGAAACGAGGATGGAATCCAGGCCGTCAGGCCCATCATATCTAAGATCTTTGTGAGTTTCACAATCCCTGAACGCCAGATTTCGGGGGAGAGCGGGAAGAGCGCACTTCTTGACAGTGATCTCGTGAATGACCGTGAAATGGGTGTCGTCGATGGTCTCGCGAGCCCATTCGGTCGCACCCTCGACCTTGCTTGGTTTCTGGAATTTGAGGACGGGAATAGGATTGTACTACCCTGCGTTAGAACTCCAAAGGGAGGACAATCGAGGCTGGAAAAGTCCATCTACGAACCTGGTCATGTTCTGCCCGAAGAATTGGCGCCCCGATGACCTCGAGGTAGGCACTACGACTGGCATCAGCGGTTTTGCCGATCGGAGGACCGGTGAAGAGGATGATATGAGAAGACCGACGTTTGAGTAAAGTATCCAACCTTGAGTCGATGCATGGATGGCCATTGCCCAATGTAGAATTGCTGCCACGGCGTGTCCTTTGGAGCATCCCTGCCTGGATTCTTGAACCAGCTGACAATGCCACCCGACATATCACACCTCAGCATGTGAGGGCCATAGGTATGGCATATGATGACATCGGAGAGACCATTGCCGGCGATGTCTGCTGTGGCAATAGAGACAGGGCCATCGAGTTGAGCGATGATGTGTTTGGGCCATTCTGCTCAAGATCAGAAACCGGGCTCTACTCTGTCTCTGGATCTGTACGCAATGTGACTTACCTTGATCGACGGTCCCTCCTGTAGCTACAGGATTGTCGAGAAATGCCACAAGCCCAGAGGCGAGGCCAGACCTATTGGGGATGTCAGTCCGGGAGGTAAGGATGACCGAAGTTCAGAGCCAGAGAATGAGCCTTGGGTCCCGTCGAATACTCACGTAATGACTCCTGGTGCAGGATCATCCAACGAGAAACTGGCTGTTTGTATCCAGTACCCGTCCTTGCGGTTGGGCTCGATGACGCTCTCGACAAAGCTCGGCTCAAGGACTTTGGAAGCCATGGCTAAACTCAAACTCGATCGATCTGAGAAGGGGACAACACTGGTAAGCCCAAGATGGAGGTGGGCGAATAGAACCGTGATGGTCAAAGCTGCTTAAATCTCTTCCGAGAAGGGAGAAAGATTGCGATTCCCCGCTTTGTGACGCACAGTCTCTTTCCCCCTTTCCCCTCTCTTTCCCCTCTTTCTCGCGATCTATTTTCACCCGACGCTGGAAGCACAACAGCAGCGACCGTAATGCGCAAGACCTCATGAAGAAGCACAAGCACAAGCACAAGCACAAGCACAAGCACAAGTACAAGCACAAGCACAAGCTTCTTGACGCATCTCAGCGTCGAGCGTCTGTTAGTGACAGGTCACATGGGCACCCAACAGCAGGATATGGCCATTTTGGAGCCATTGATTCCACACTCCAGAGGGGCTGCCCTATCAATTGGGTCAATGAAGTTGGCTAAGCTCGGCAGGCCATGGATGTCTTCAGGAGAAGCAAATGCACCGCGTCAAGGCGAAGACGAGTGGTGTTTTCATTAGGCTGCCGTACATACATACATGGGGCCAACCAGCTACTGGTCTCTTGAGATCCTGGAGAGCGTTGCAGCGCAGGAACGATCATTCGACGATATCGAGGAGAAATGTTCATGGTCAATGAGCTTCTATAGCTGGAATAGAGCACTTTGGGAGCTGCTTCGCAATTGGCCGATCCATCGGTCCCAGGCCTGTGGTGGATTCGGCGATGCCTGAATAAACGGAGCACTCTGCATGTTGAGAATTCAGCTTGAGGACGACTGCATGAGCATGGAGAAGATTACCTCGAGTGGCTTTAGGAAGATGGAGACGCGTTTGATCATATGCATGCGAGTGCTATAGTTTCATGCGCGAGAGTCGTATTCTCAGCCGTACATACTACTCGTACTAGTATTTCGTAGTAACGAACATATTCGGCCCGCACTGACAGGGAAAAAATGAGACGTTGTTGACGACATGGCTGGAGGTTGTCGTGTCCAGATTCCAGGCCTCTCGAGAACGAGTCGAGACGGCATTTGGTTGAAAGGGGGAGGAGGGGGGAGGAGGGGGGAGGGGAGGGGGTATGTGGCGCAGCTTGCTACACCGCCTCAGGAGATTTCTGCACCGCCTCATCAATCAATGGCAGGTGCGAGTTGCGAGAACTTGCCCGTGCAGTGACGAGTCGCGACAACAAGTTCACGTGCAGGCAGCGACTTCACTCGATTCCAGCATCAAACATTGAAACCGTGGCCACATACAATTGATCAATTGATTGATACATACCTGTACCGTCGCCCGGAATCGTCACCCTCTGCATCGTCGCACTACCTACTCATGCATCGCTCGTATGCACTTGCTGCGAGAATCGACCTGGGAGAAAAGCAGAGGATCCTTGGCGTGCAAATCGAACCATCTCTACTCGTATGTACGGAGTACTCCTCAGGTCGAAGAAGGGGGGAATTCGGACAAGCACACGGCAATCACATCAGTGCATGAGCTGAGCTGGGCTACCGGGATACGTGGTAACACTGATGTGCTCTTCTGCGCAGAGAATTTTACGCTATTCCAACCATCTAATAGATCAAAATGTGTCCTAGGTAATCTCAATGCTTGCGCAGGTTGCTTGATACGGGCTCGAGTCTCCTCATCATGACCGATCATATTCAACGAGAAGACAAGCAGTGCCCGGACATACCCGCTCTGCCGTCGACCAAAGGCAGGGATCCATGCATTGCAACGACCTGAAGAATCAAAGTCACTCCCGCTTCTCGACCCATGCGCCGGCACCATCGCATTACCGTCTGCACTCTCCCGGTGGCCCGTACCCCGGATTTGCATGATGCTGCAGATCCTCCATGAAGGTCCAATGAGGATCTTCGAGAATAGATTGCGACGCGTTCGAAAGCGGGGTACCTTCATTGGTAGCTTGCGAAGCTGAATATCCCTTGCCGCTCAAGCTTCGGCATGCTGGGGCCTGGGGCCTTTTGTTTGCTCCACCGGCGGACATGTTCGCAACAACAACCCACTGAGGACGGCGTTTCATGAACCTTCAGAGGTCGGCGAGCAGAACCTAAAGGGCATCAATCTTGACCGAGCCGTGCGATGACCCGTACGAGATTGACTCCCGGATGGTCCCAAGGCTCAAGCTTGATCTCTTCGTGTACGCGAATGTCATGATCATGCCTCGCAGATGCATGGACGCAGTGTGGGAAGAATACTGATTCCATCATGCTTACCTGTAGTCTCGAGCGCCCTCTGCCCAAAACCATGTGGAAAACTTCCCCGTGGGCTCGAGGGGACGTGTCTTCTCTCAAGGTCATTAGGGGTACCCTCTGCTTTGCATCGATCTAGTCAGCCAGACTCGCCACTCCATCTCTCATGCAGAACCGAGCGAAATGATTTGCCCCTATCACGGGCCATGCTCTGGATCTTACTGCAAGTGTGCCCAATTTGAGCACTTCGAGAGAGGAGGAATGCAACGATCGACCTGGATCCCGAAGTCATCGCTGAAGGATGCTTGCCCCGTCGCAGATGCAGGCGATGCGGCCTTACTCTTTGTTGACCTGGGTCGAATTGAGCTGTTTTTCAGCTCCAGCGGAGGGACTTGTCTTCCTCGTTAGACTGCCAGCCGCTCAATCATCACCGTCAGGAGAAGCGCATCAGGGATTTGATGGATTCGACGCCTTTACGAAGTCTGATGCGAAGATCTCAAGCAGCTGGGGGGCCCAAAGGACAGTCAATCTCCTCGTCTACTGGAAGACCTGACGTCCACGGTCCAGATACACAACTCTTCCAAAAGCCCCGTGTCCAGAAATGGGAAATTATGATGGCAAAAGGCAAAATGTCACGAATTCTTGCCCGATGCAACCTTCGCGGCTGCTCCTTTGCCTCAACACCTTCACTCCATCTTCTGAGATAATATGCTAGGCCTTTGCATACATCACAGATGCTTCAATGTCACAGCACATCAGTCATATTCCGCTTTCACGGCCATAGGATCCAGCTCTAGCCCTCGAAAGCTTCTCTCAATGGCTCCGCATGTTGCAGCCATCTCGAGACAGGAAAACTCGAATTTATTGAGATGGCGATGTAAGTCTTGAGAAGACAAGCAGGAGCCCCGCTGACTAGACCGTATTAGTCTTCCAAACATATGCTTCACATGCCATGCCTCAGCCTGAGCCCACTCCTCGTGTTCATCGTCCACTCAAGCTTCCATCCACGCCTACCCCTCTTCTTCACCCTCCTCCCTCTCCCCTCTTTTCGAATCATAAATACCGCCGCCCCCCGACATTGAACCTTGTGGACTACACTCAATTCACCTCATCCCCTTCTGACCCATTGCTGTTTTGAGACTTCTAGGCGGAGGACCAAGTCTCTCCAGTAAGATTCGCCAAGATGGGTGACGATGATTACAGAGCGTACCAGATCAAGAACAACGATCCTTACGGATTCGTCAAGGCCGATGACTTCTTCAATCAGATCGACAAGGACTTAGCTATCCGCAGCGAGATCAAGCGCCCGGAGAGGGCCACGTTCGAGGAGGCAGACCAGAAGATTGACTTCAATGGCAAGTTGCTTCCACACCCAGTGACAAGCCATGGCAAGATCTTCCGTCTCTACGATGAATACGGCGAGGTGTCGTTCCTCTTGCTTCAATTCATTCGGCCTCGAGTCTGGAGGGTTCGTTTCAACCCGACTGCCACTGAGACACCTCTGTTCTCCGACTTCAACACGTAAGTGTCTTTCGCAGCCATGCCTGTCTCTTCTGGTCCCTTGAGATCCCCCTTGTGCTGCTTTCTTTTTTACCAGTTGCTGCGGATACTCGATGAGTTGAAAGAACAAGCTGATGGGGAATCAAGTCGTACTACCATCTTCTCGACCATGACGGAGCTCATCGCTACATTGGACAAGCTTGAGGGTGTGAAATGGGGTGTCGAGCTTGTGGATGCCAAGTCGCACTTTGTCCTCCAGTCCGTGAAGACTGTCGGCACCAAGAAGATCACAGAGGTTCAACTTTGGGTCCAGAAGAAGCCTCTGCAGATCACAGCCGTCCGGCTTCTGGAGAACAACGAGCCCGTCGAGGCCATTCCCACGCCCACGACCACGGACCCCAAGATCATCGAGAATCTCACTCTGAACGAGGTCAAGGGTTATGACTCTGCTATCATCTGGAAAACAAGACCCAAGCCTATCAAGTATTGGCGTACCGCCACAATCTTGTCTATGCAGACCTCCGTCACATCTCAGTTCATGGGTTTCGGCGAGCAAGGAGGCCAGCACCTCTTCAAGAAGCAGAAGTTCATGAATTATTTCAGTGAGTGATATGGACACGAGACAAGAGACTCTCTTTGGATATATGTGAAGCAATGCTGATCATCTGCTCAGATTTCGACAACATGAAGTATCAGAATGTGTACAATGGCGGCCCTCTTGACGACAGGGAGCCACTCTATCATTCTGAGCCGTACTGGATGGAGGTCGCCACCCAAACCGCGTTCCGGTCTCTCATGGCCACAATGGTCGACAACTACTCCCACACTTGTCTTGACATCCGCACGCGCACAGAAGTCGAGCACCAGAATGTCATTCGCGTCGCCACCCGCTTCAATGAGTTCAACCTGATGAAGGTGGCCGCCGACAGCGTGTCCGAGCTGATCCAGTCGTACACGTCCATCGTCGGCAAGCCCAGGCTCAAGCCGCGATACGCTCTCGGATACCACCAGGGATGCTACGGAAACGACACCAGGGACCTGGTCACCCAGTCTGTGGACAAGTACCACGACTATCAGTTTCCCATTGATGGGTACCACATTGATGTCGACATGCAGCGGGAGTACAAGACCTTCACCATTGACTCGGAAAATTGGTTCAAAGACCCAGCAGGCATGTTCAATTACCTGAGGCAGAAGGGCGTGAAATGCTCGACCAACATCACGCCTCACATCAATGCCCTTGATGATCCCAACTACAACACTCTCAACGAGATGAAGAGGCTCAAGTACGCTGTCATGGATCATCGCGACAAGTGTGACGAGGTCACCGTCTCCTCCATGGAGAGGTACTTCAACTGGGAGGGCGGTAACAGAGTCACAATCAACCCGACGAGCGAGAAGACGGACTATGACCCGCCCGACGCTGTGCCTTTTGGGGACACCTACAACAAGGGAAACGAGTTCCGCGGTGGTCTCTACTACGGAAACAAGCTCGGCGCCCCCACCTACTATCCCAACTTGAACAACTGGAAAGTGAGAGAGTGGTGGGGCAAGCAATACCAATATCTCTTTGAGACTGGTCTGGAATTCGTCTGGCAGGACATGACCTCTCCCTGCATTGCGAGGGAATACGGAGACATGAAGTCGTAAGTCCATCTGATAACGGCGAATTCCCTTGGAGAAACTCTGTGTGTATTCACGATTCTCTAACATGGTCTTCAGGCTACCCTTCCGATTGCTGATGGACCGTGATGTGCGTCGCCAAGAGAGAGAAGTCATGAAGATCACGGGACGAGGTGAGCCCATGCAGAAGAAGGCCATCGAGCTTTGGTCTCTGTACAGCTACAACCTGCACAAAGCCACTTTCCACGGTCTTGAGAATCTCCACGAGCTGAGCCAGCAACTGGAGTGGAGGAGAAACCGCCGCAATTTCATCATTGGAAGAGGTAGTATGATTGGCAGCCACCGCTTCGCAGGTCTCTGGACCGGAGACAACGAATCTTCATGGGACTTCCTCACCATCTCCGTCGTTCAGGTGCTCGCCCTCGGCCTGTCCGGTATCACCATCGCGGGACAGGATGTGGGAGGCTTTGAGGTCTACCAGGGCGAAGAGGACTTTGCTGACCCTCAGCTCATGATTCGATGGTACGGCGCGTACTCCTTGTTGCCGTGGTTCCGGTCAGTAGCCCCTGTCTCAGCATCACCCCTCCTCCGTGTTCTCCAGACTGACCTTGATGCCTGTCTTGTGCAGAAACCACTACACGAAGCGTCGCTACTGGGGACCAGAACAGCCGAACAAGAAGTCCAAGCCCGGCAAGCTGTTCCAGGAGCCTTATGCCTACGCCGAGTGGTTCAACGACCACCGCAACGACTTCTGGGACAGGCCCGATGAGGCAGTCATCTACAATGCCGTTCTCCCCGTCTGCAGATATGCCGTCCGCCTTCGATACAGTCTGATGCAGCTGCTGTACGACGCCATGTTCGAGAACGTCATCACGGGTCTGCCAATCGCCAGATCCCTGGTCATCACCGACGACCAGGACAAGACCCTCTTCTCCAGCGTGAGCCTGCGCCCCGCCCCTCGCAACTTTGACTTTCATGGATTTCAAAAAGCTGACAGTATGCCTGCAGAACCAGGAAATCACCAGCACCCAGTACATGGTCCGGAATGACCTGCTCGTGGCCCCGCGCCTGAGTCGCCAGGCCAGCAACTCGGACCTCAAGATCTATCTCCCCTACCCCGATGAGTGGTTCCCCATGAACCTCCGCCCCGATGATCCTCTTGGCATGGCCCTAGGCGAGGCCGTCTTTGGAGGAACCTCCTTCTACTACAACTGCAACATCAGTGACCAGGAATCCCAAATGCCCTACATCACACCCATGTACATCCGTGAAGGTACTGTCTCCCAGTCTCGCCTCTCCCCCCTTTCCCCCCTCCATATGTTCGACGACGGCCATGACTTGCTAATCGCCCCGCAGGTGGTATCATCCCCAAGATTGAGGTCCGCATGAGCACTCCGGACTACTACCCTCCCGAGAAGGCCAAGGCAATCGGAATCCAGAAGCCGCAGGCAAATCCCGTGACCTTCCACGTCTACCCCGGCAAGAACAACGTAAGATCTCAGCCCCACCACCGTCCTATTCTCTAGAATTTCTTCCCCCCCCCCCCCCCCCACCCCTTTTTTTTTTCCCCTTCCCCTCTTTCCTCTTGTATCTACCCGCCCCCTAATATACGGAAGCCTTCTCCGCTAACGAGACAACGCAACTTGCTCAGGTCTACAAGATGTACGTCGATGACGGCATCTCCATGGACAGCGAGCCCCTCAAGGAACTCATCGAGCTCGACAAGTTCAAGCAGCGGGTCGGCAACAAGTACTGCGAGGTGAACGTCGCGCAGAAGACGTACATCGACGAGGCGGAGCTGCACCACCGTGACATCAGCATCCTCTCGCCGTGGAACGGCTACGACTCCAAGGACTACCCGCTCACGGACATCATCGGTAACGAGTGCACCGTCGTCGTGTGGCACAAGCCCGGCGTGTACGAGAAGCACACGGTCGACGTGGATGTCAGCCAGGCCACCGGCGCGACCTTCACCAACAACGACGAGATCAAGGCCACCGTCATCAAGTGCCCGATTTCGTTCCTGAGCGACAAGGCCAAGCGCGAAAAGGGTGTCGCCTTCAAGGTGACCTACAAATGAAGACTGAGCGTGCAGGCGGTCGCGCTGCGCGCGCTGGACATGCGGGCGGTGGATTCTCAGGGTTAGGGTTGTCTATGAGGGGAGAGCCAAACGCGGGGAGAAAAAAAAAGGGGGGGCGAGGGACAAATGACAGAGCTGCTGCGAGTGGGACTGTTTTATGAGTACTGGCCAAGATTGGACTGCGCCAAGTTATGAATTGAACAAACAAACGGATACCAGAATGATTCGAAGTCAGTGTGTGCCAACGTGCTGAGTCCGAGCCCCCCCCCCCCCTTTTTTTTTTCTTTCCTCAGAATATCAACAAACATTCAGGTACCGCGTCATCGCCACAGACCTCCTTGAGCTACATCAGGTGAGCGATAGCAATTCTTGATGACGATTGAGACTCCCCGATTCTCCAACAAGAAATGATTGCACAGTCGGACGGGTCAAGTCCAAGACTGTCGCAAAGGGCGCGGAACTCGGGAGGGAGAAGGATAGCAGCCAACCTCTCGTCATCGTCCGCCATGCTCCTCCCTCTGCCATGACCCCTCGGATTATTGCTCCATAGGGGTCAGAGGTACTCGTACAGACCACATTGATACGATTACTCCAATCCGAGGCATTTGTGAGACCCTCCCTTCAATCAGTTCTACCTGTTCGCATTTCGATAGAGGACTAAAGATCTCTGAAGTCCTGAATTTCTTGCACGTCGGGTGAGGCGGCTCCGTTGGAGTTGGAATCGCCATCGTGATGCTACACGTGACCTCAATTCGAGCTGCCACAAGTTTTGACAGAGAAATCAGGCACCACCTACGTAGAGTGGACTCCCAAGCTGCATACTATTTCCACATTGCCATTACGACGACTCTGCATCACCACACAGATCACTCGCACCGACAATATGCGAGATCACGTATTCGAAAGCAGGCTTCTCAGCCTGATGATGCCGTCGTTGATGCCGCAATGCCAGCCTGATGCGGGGAGCTCAGCCTCATGCAGACCCGATGCATGATGCAGATTCCTGCCCCGCATTCTCCAAGGCTGTCGTTCACATTGAACTTCCTGTCCACTGGACGCGGACCACCTACCAGCGTCGTGGGTTGGTTTCAAAGGAAATTGAGGCCTCAATCTGTCGAGATAGTCCTCTCAGAGTATAACTCGGACTTTGGCAACCCGATATCATCATATTGAAGGTGTCAGGCAGGATAGAATGGCAAGTCTTTCAGCAAGAAAACCCCCCCCCCGCCTTACCCCCCCAAGCCCCGTGGGCCCGTTCAAGTCTATCCATTAATGGTATTCAAAAGCAAGGCAATTTGAATTCGCTCTTGCATACAGCATCAGACTCATCCCGAGCACGGCCCGCAGAAGGCGTTGCCCGAGCCCACCTTTCTTCTCAGCTCATGATGGATGGTATGAACGGTAACCCCCTACCTCACTCGATTGGATCAAGGAGGCAGACAATATCGACGTGTCGACTGCATCGAAATCTCGAATCCACCATCTCCGCGTCGGAGAGGATGAAAATCAGGAATGCGGAAGGGAGGAAACCCTGAATTTTGGATGAAAATGCACTGCGATCGGCGATCCCTCTCCGCCTCAGTGTTGTGTTCATGCCTGACGACTTGAGATGACGACGCATCCGAGCCTTGAGCATTCCCTGAAATGGTAGCTGAGGGTCTTCATCGAGATTCTGGAAGCGAAGATCCAATGAACGGTGAGCTGGCGCGTTGAAGGCTTCAGTGCTTCACAGAGTCCAGGGAGCGGGTGGTGTACTTATAAAAAGGGGCTCGCCAGGCACAGTTGTCATGGAATCAACAAAAACAATCAAGCATCGCTTCTTTTCTCTACCGTTCTTATCCTGATCTCTTCTGCTCTCTCAAAGCGTCTCTCAAGATGGAGAACTCTTACTCACGCCCTTCGATGCAGAGCCTGGAGGAGCTCTCGACGCTTGAACAACTCATGGAACTCTCCGGATTTTTGAGGGAGCAAAAAAGTTACTATGGCTCCCAATTTCAACTGGATAGGTTTCTCACGGACGGTCTATACACTGTCAAGGGCGGACCAGAGACAATCGTGGCTCAGGGTGACGAAATCCTGAATCAAGAGTGGTTCTCTACGCCTGTACGTCCCTGTCTTCCACTTTCGTTCGTTGATCTGGGATGCAAGGAAAATACGGTCCCGTGGCCCACATGCCGTGGACTCGATCCATTCATCCTTGATATTATCTGCTAGCACTCTCTGAGCAAAGGGGCTGATGGAATTCTTTAATGCTGCAGCCCCTCTCCAAGCATATCATCGACAAAATCGTCAGCGTCAAGCTCTTTACGAGGACCGGCCTTCTGGGGAAGCATAAGGACGACGACCACGCCGCTTCTGATGATGGCGAACTTGTCACTCCTGAGGATGGCGGACTGGCCGCTCCTGAGGATTGCGGACAGGCCAGTCCTGGGGATGGCGGACAGGTCCCATCCGAGGAAAACGACCAAGTCTCTTCCGAGGAAGGCAAACTACTTGGTGCTCGCAAGAAGATCCCTAAATTGGGCGGCGGATCGATAGACCTCGATGTGGATCATTGGACCTGGTTTGAGCTCGGAGTCATCCATGAAAACGACCGTCAGACTCGCCCCATCAAAAAGAAAGCGGGAAGACCCTTGAGCTGGATGAGCCACATGAATGAACCCGTCCTTCCATATGAGTCCACCTGGGTAGGTCGACACTCTGCCGCACCATCCAAGTTGGCTTGACCAAGCACATATATCAAGACTTGCTGACCATCCATTCTATGATCCAGAAGGAAGGAGTGCGTTTTTCACGGGAGCATGAGCTGCTTCAGTCACTCGAGGTGAGTTCTTCGATGCATATTGATCCTTTGGGGGCTCTGCTTCGACACCCCCGGCTGACCTCAAGTGCCACCCCAGCCTGAGGATTCCATCTCGATCCGCATGTGTGCCCGCTTTGCCGGAACGGAAAACACCGCTATTGAGGGGTGTCTTGTGATTGAGATCTCGGAAGATTCTTCTTGTAAGTTGAACCCGCCTAGTAACAGCCACACATGCTGTTCTCAAAGGCGTGCAGTTGATCTCAATACATCATCCAGTCCTTCTGCAGTCCGCTGACCAAAACTCCGGCGCAGCTCTCTACCAACGCGTCAAGTTGGAGGGAAATCACCCGCCGATGATCCTGGCATGTGCTCAATGGAAGAATGAGAAACTCATGTTTCCCATGGCAAACTCCTCAAAGGTCTTCATGAAGCAAGAAGTGTACGGCGGAGTCGATCTGATGCGCCGGCTGCTCCAAAACAGCGGCAACCGCTGGAAGGTACACGGCCACGCCTATGGAGTCGAGGATGTTGCCATTTCGGAGAATACCCTCATCTCCCCGGGTCAGGCCCAGGTCTTTGAGTTGAAGAGAAGCATCAACAAGACCACCAACTCCGAGACCTTGCAGGCGATCAATCCCTACTCTCTCAAGTTCGATCCGTCCGATCTGAGACGTCTCGAGGAACCGCAAGATCCGTTCGACGAGAATCCAATCATCATTGTCCTGGACGACGCCGGGGTTCACAAGAACAGGGCTCATATTCCCCAACATCAAAATGCGGACCTGCTGATCTACCAAATGTCTGCCCCCCATTTCAACGGACATCTCTGGGATGAGGCCTTGAAGGGACCCAAACTCAATGGCGAACCCCGTCCGGAGGAGGACGCAAGGGCTCGCGTGGTCGTCGTCCTCGACGCAGACGATCTCCGCGAGGCGGGAATGACACTTTCCTTTCGGCTGTCGTGGGAGAAGACGATGGAGGACTTCCGCGAATATGTTCGCGATTTCGTCGGACTCGAAGCGTCGCGAGGCATCCATATCCTTGTGCGATGCGGCTACGAGGGAGTCTTCTACCTGAGGTATGGGACGGAATTCACCTTCCACATAATGCCAGACAGGACCGAGGGCGATCTCCTCAAATCTCACAAGAACCTCGTGCCGGGCATCGGCTCGGCCTTCATCTGCGGCTTGACAGCATCTCTGGCTCAGCGGTCGAGATATTCCTTGGGGCGCCTGAACTCGAACCATTTCACAGATGCCATCGAGCGCGCTCTCCAATGGTCCCACAGGTTCGCGGCCGTCGGCTTCCGCAAAGACCCGGACGGGACCATCAGCTATCCCAACTCCAGGGACATTCACGCCAACACCACGCCTCCCTTGGCCGTTGTCAAAGTGGACGAGGCTGTGATGGGCGAAAACACCAAATGGAGCATGTTCGATATCCTCCAGCCTCTGGCTCGGAAGGTGGCAGCGGGGATTGTCAGGGACTCGGCAGACATCGTAACCCCGCTGGTCCCGACTGCCACATTCGAGGGATTGGTCACGGCGGACAGGGTCGAGATCAAAGGGTACCGATCCACTGCCGCCGTCATCGAAGAGTATCTCCTCAACAAGTCGAAGAAACCTCTTTCCATTGGCGTTTTCGGACAGCCGGGGTCGGGCAAGTCGTTTGGCGTGAAGAAGGTCATCAAAGCCGTCATGAAGGAGCACGGCATGCAGAAGGAGGACCCGATGGAAGTCAACCTCTCCCAGTACACGGCGTATTCGGAGCTGGTAAATACCTTCCACGACATCCAGAGTGCGGCAATGAAAGGAATCATCCCAGTCGTCCTGTTTGACGAGTTCGACTCTTCTTTCGGGGCGACCTCGTTCGGGTGGCTGAAGTACCTCCTCGCGCCGATGCAGGATGCCACGTTCCTGGACAGCGGTCACGTTCGGCCCCTAGGCCGCGCCATCTTCGTCTTCATCGGGGGCACGTCGTCCAGCTTCAAAGACTTCACCAAAAACCTCCACGAGGAGAAGAGCAGGAGGGCCAAGAAGCCAGACTTCATCAGCAGGCTGAGCGCATACATCGATATCCGCGGTCCAAGCAAGGCCAATGGCGACGACAACATGTTCTCCATCCGACGCGCAGTCATCCTTCGAAGCTTGCTCCAACAGCGGCTCCATGTTTCCGATTCGACCCACATCGAGGTGGATGAGAGGGTGCTCAATGCTCTGCTATACCACGAAGACTTCAAGCATGGGTCTCGGTCCCTGGACCAGCTGATATCCATCAGCAGGCTGTCTGACCATAAAAAGCTGGCGCCGGCATTGTTGCCCTCGGACAACCAACTCGGCATGCATGTCGACCTCGAGAAATTCAAGGACCTGATCAGAGGTCAACGGGCTGGGGTGGAGGACGCGGTTGAAGCTGGGTTCCTTGCCCGGGACTTTTTGCAACAAGGCAACCGCAGGCTGTTGATCGACGAACTGACACGGTATCGACGAAGACATTTGGCGGAGATCGAGGCGCTGGTAGAGGAGCAGGCACAGGCACTGGAAGATGCAAAGGCGAATTCGCGGGCAATCGCGCGAACAACGGCTGTGGTGGTGGAAAGAGAGAGGCCGGTGTGGGAAGTGGCCAGGGAAGTGGGAATGGCTGTGGCGGCGGCAATGACAGGGGCAGGGGCAGCCGGAGGGGCAGCCGGAGCAGCAGCCGGAGGGACAGCGGCATAAAGGAGGCTGAAGGAGAGGGGAGGAAAGGGGGGGAAGGAAGGGTCTGGTGTTTGAAACTTTGGATGCCGAGAAGGAGGGCATTAATATTGATCGATCTCAACACCGTTTCTCATCAATTGATACTGCCGTGTCTGCTCGTCCCTACGGAGTTGGAGTATGTGTGAGTGCATACCAAGGACGACGATCCTATGTGCTCAATCGACTTGATCGGGAGAAAAAAAAAAGAGAAAAAAGAAATGCTCCCGGCAGGGCTTGAACCTGCGACCTTCGCATTACCAACATCAGATGTGGAACCCGGTATTAGTACGAAGCTCTAACCAACTGAGCTACGGAAGCTTGTGCTGTTTCGTGATAGCAAAGCCTGCCAACGGCTCCCATAGGCGTCTGCAGTGTTTGGAGATGGGAGAAGGTGCGAGAGCTGGACGCCGAGGCATCGCGGTTCAGACGCGGCAGACCACTCGGCCTTTGATGGTCGCAGACAATGGCGGGATACAGGTAAGGGCGCTGACAAGATCAGCTGATGACCCAAAGAACGGCTTCAATAGTGAGCAAATCCAGCTCAATGAACAGGCCAAGGGCTCCTTGTGCAAGAATGTTGAACGTGTATGAGGGGCCCGATCCCTCAGGTCGCTTAGTCATCAATCCATCCTCTTCATGCACCAGGATGCACGATGCAGGGTAGCCCCTCCAATCGAATCGAGATTAAACCCTCGATGGATCAATCAATGGATTCCATGATTGTTTGATCGAAAATTCAACAGCGCGCGAAGAGGGTTTCGCTTCAGCATCCTCCCATGTTCCGGTATGTCGGAACCGACGCCGTCAAGCGCAGCGCTCAACCTCAATGCGCTCTTTGACAACCCCCTCTTCGCCGGCGGCATCGGCCTCGCCTCCCTAGGCGCAGCGGCCGCCTTCGCCCGCAAGGGCCTCCTCTCCGCCCTCGGCGCCGCCCGCCGCCGCCTCCTCGTCAACGTCGAGATCAGCAAGCAGGATGCCGCGTACCCTTGGGTCCTCGCCTGGCTCTCCCAGCCGCGCCAGACGCCCGGCTTCCTCGCCTCCCGCATCACGCGCATACACAACCTGTCCGTCCAGACCGCGACGTCCTCCGCCTCGGGCACGCCGGGCCCCGCCGGCCCCGTCCACGCCCACTTCTTCCTGCAGCCGGGCTACGGGAGACACATCGTCAAGCTCGGCCGGGCCTTCATCGCCGTCAATAGGGAGAAGCACGGCACCGCCAACATGAACACCGGCGAGCCGCACGAGACGGTCCAGCTGACCACCCTGTGGACCCAGCGCCACGTCTTCGAGGACCTCTTCCGGGAGGCCTACCAGCTGGCCGCGAAAGCCAACGAGGGCAAGACGGTCGTCTACACCGGGCGCGGCCTCGAGTGGACCCCGCTCGGCGACCCCAGGAAGAAGCGGCCCCTGGGCTCCGTCATCCTCGACGAGGGCGTCGGCGAGGGCATCGTCCACGACGTCAAGGACTTCCTCGCCAGGCAGCAGTGGTACGTCGACCGCGGCATCCCCTACCGCAGGGGCTACCTCCTCTTCGGCCCGCCGGGGAGCGGCAAGAGCTCCTTCATCCAGGCGCTCGCCGGCGAGCTCGACTTCAGCGTCGCCATGATCAACCTCAGCGAGATGGGCATGACCGACGACAAGCTGGCCTACCTCCTGACCAAGCTGCCCAAGAGGAGCCTGCTGCTCCTCGAGGACGCCGACGCGGCCTTCACGAATCGCCGCCAGCGCGACGCCGACGGATACAGCGGCGCCAACGTCACCTTCTCGGGCCTCCTCAACGCCCTGGACGGCGTCGCCGCCGGCGAGGAGCGCATCGCGTTCCTCACGACGAACCACATAGACCGCCTCGACCCCGCGCTCATCCGCCCGGGGCGGGTCGACATGATGGTCCGCATCGGCGAGGCCTCGCGGCACCAGGCCGCCCGGATGTGGGACCGCTTCTACGGCGACGTCGACGAGCGGGGCGCGTTCAGGGACAGGTTCCTCGAGAGGCTCGACGACCTCGGGCTCTTTGGGCAGAACAGGGACGGGACGCCGTCCAACAGGCACACCAGCACCGCGGCGATCCAGGGGCTGTTCTTGTTCTACAAGAGCGACATGCAGGGTGCGATTGACGCGGCCGAGGGGCTTATCCCGCGCAAGTTTGAGGCCGGAGACGGGCCAGACGGCGCGATCAAGACGCCTGCCTGATCCATTGTGTATCTCGGACATGTGCCCGGTGGAGAAGAGAGACGGCGTGATGATAGATTTGTACAATTAGTACTTCAATGGATCTGGGGTTGGGAAGGAATCTGATACCCGTGCAAGCACAAAGCACAACAGGCAAATCTACTACTTTGCAAAAATGGCGGTTCCAGAATAGGTGGTCACCTATCAATGTCCGAACAATCTCTGAACATTTGATTCAAAGCAAGACAGAATCTTTGTGATCCACCGTCTCTTTGTGCTTCTTGACCATTGATGGGGATGCTTTTTCTTTGATCAACAAGAGACTGCCCTTGCCCGAGACGCATGGTCGTCAAATTGGGTCTTCATGTGATCCTGCGATGCGTCAGCCTACAAAGACTCATGTCCTTTGAGGCTCGTCTTTGAACGTCAGCGGCAGAGAGAAAGGTCGCAAACGCGATTCCAGGGCGCACGACAAAGATCAATCCAATTTCGGGGCATTGAACACACTTTGGCCAAATCCTTCTCTTTTCAACTTGGCCTCGGATTGGGTATATATTTCGTGAGATCCGCCACTCGAATCACCATCCATCCAGACATCCAGACATCCCCTGCTAGGTGCATCCCATCAAGAATCGAAGCAAACTTATCACTACGCTCATCTACTCTACGCCCAAGACACGACAGCTAAGATCCTTCACCATCATGCCAAAGCAACCCAAAGACAACCAGAAACGCCTCGACGAATACCTGTCGCCCCGGCGAGGCAATCAAGACGGCCACGGCTCCGGCCGCGGCTCCGGCTCCGGCTCCGGTTCCGGTTCCGGTTCTGGGCCGTCAAAACCCAAGGCCAAACCGACCCTGACGAGGCGCCAGGAGCTCATCGACCGGGGCCGCGTCGACCACCCGCAGCGCAGGAGCCTCCTCGACGTCGCCGACGAGACCAGACGCGTGCTCCCGGGCATCCTGGACCAGATCCCGGGCATCACGGCCGGCAAGTCGGTGATGTACTCCTCCGACACGCTCCCCGCGCTGCGGGCGGCCGACTGCCCGCGGCGCACGGCGTCCGGCAAGGCGCGCATCCGCGTCGTCAACGACGACACGTTCAACGCGGCCATCTCGCTGGCGGCGGCGCGGCCGCGCGGCGGGCGCGTCGCGGTGCTCAACATGGCGAGCGACACGATCCCGGGGGGCGGGTGGGAGCACGGCGCGATGGCGCAGGAGGAGGAGCTGTGTTTCCGGAGCTCGCTGTCCCTGACGCTGCACCGGCGGTACTACCCCTGGAAGGCCACGCAGGCGCTGTACTCGCCCGCCGTTGTGGTCATCCGGGAGGACTACGCGTCGGGCCACGGGCTGCTCGTGGGGTCGGGGCCATCGTCCCCCGCATCCCCCGCATCCCCCGCGACTTTTTCTTCCAAGGCGCCCCGGACCTCGCCCAAGGACCTGCCCGTCGTGGGCGTGCTGAGCGTGGCGGCGCTACGGACCCCCGCGACGAAGACGGTCAGGGTCAGCCGAGCAAGCAGCGGCGGCGGCAAGGGGGGGGAGGCGGTGGTCAAGGTCGTGGACGAGCAGCGCTACGCGGACCCCAAGGCGAGGGGGGCGGCCAAGGACAAGATGCGCCTCACGCTCCGGATGGCGGCGGCCAACAAGCACGGGCTGCTGGTGCTCGGGGCGCTGGGGTGCGGGGCGTTCCGGAACCCGAGGCACGACGTGGCGTACTGCTGGCTGGAGGTGCTGAGGGAGGAGGAGTTCCGGGGCGGGTGGTGGGAGGAGGTGTGGTTTGCGGTGTATGACCGACGCAGGGAGGGCAACTTTGAGCTGTTTGAGGAGCTCCTGGGGGATGAGGAGGTGTAGTGCTCAGACAGTCTGGATTAAATGATTCTGTCTCGCGCTTAGATTGAACGGGATCAGCCGAATGATCGCGATCGACCAGTCCACATCCGTTGCTAGAAACCTTGAGACCGTGGTGATGTTGGGCATAATAGTTATAGAAGCAACGCCGTCGATCGATGCTCGCAATGGCTTCATCGATGGATCGAGCTCAATCCAGGATCTGCTCGTGCAATTAAGGTCAGCTTCAGAGCGCGTATTGATCGAGTCCAGGGTAGGCGAGATGCCCTGGAGCGATGAGTTACAGCGGGGAAGAATGTTGTTCCGGCGCTCGAGACCCCCTGCGGCCCCCGAAAGACGCTCCCGAGCTTCGACTAGCGCGCCGTTTCCCGCCTAGAGCAGGCACGCGAACCCCGAAAAAACTGGGCCGGACCGGGCGATGGACGAGTCGATTATCCAGGATCCGATCATGGATGGATGGATGGATGGATGGATTGATGCATCTTATGGAGCATGTACTCGTACATACTTAGGTAGGGAGGTATGTATGGATCGATCCATGGATCTGGATGATGCATCGATGCTTGTTAGCCGCAGCCAGGGCAAACGAGAAAACGAGGGGGGACGAGCTGCCTCTGGCGAATCATGGCAGATTCGGATGCGGATCGTGGTCCGAGGGTTCAGGTCGAGATCGGCTGGATGTAGGGATGATTTGGATGGAGCAATGGATTGAATTGATCAATTGATGGATCCATTCAATCAATTTTATAGGGATTGGATTGGATTGGATTGGATTCTATTGGATTGGATTGATACCATGTATGTCGTATGTACTCGTATGCGCGGCTGATGGAGCTGGTACGAGTAGATGAGCTTGGATTGGCACCTTTTGGGCCTGGATTTCGCACATGCAGCATCTTCCAATTTGATCCATCCATCAATCCATCCATCAATTCCATCCTTCACAGATCAATCCATCAATCTCATCTCGCATCATCATCGCACCCGTCTTTGTCGCCTCTCGACTCTGTGTGCGCCAGCAACCGCTCGTCATGTCAGGATAGCATCACTTCCCCGGTTTCCCCGTTTCTTCTTCTTCTTCTTCTTCTTCTTGTCTTTCCTCTTCTCCAACTCCTACTCCTACTCCTACTCCTACTCCTTCTACTACCTTCTGCAGCTCGTCGACACCCTCCCCGCATCGATCGACTCCCCTCGCATCGCCCATCGTCGAGCTCCCTCCAAATATCACATGTCGCCCGCGGGCCGACCGTTCCGTCGTGATACTCCGCCTCACTCAAGTCGTCGCCCTTCTCAATCCCTCCCTTGCCTTGCCGGAGCCTCTCTCCCCTCGAACCTCATCCACGACCGCTCTCGAGCATCCGTCCGCTCATGATCCATCCATCCATCCATCCATCCATCCATCCATCCATCCATCCCTTCCGACCGATCACGCCGAGTCTCGACGACAAGATACGGATCAATACCAAGCAAACCCTCCCAGCCGCCTCGCCGTCAAGCCGAATGAATGCAACCCTTAAACCCCTTCCTGTCCGCCTTCTTCAAGAGCTCGGTCGTCGCGCAGTGCAGCCCCGTGCACCACCACATCCTCCTGGTGCCCATCACTGATGTCCTCCTCACCCATCGCGAGGCCGAGACTGGCGCCGCCACGCCAGAGATCCTCGCCTCCGAGGACTTCCTCGCCAGCCATGTCCTCCGCGTCCCGGCCCCGGATGCCGCCGTGAACGGCAAGGACAGCAGCCAGAACCTGCGCGAAGCGCGAAGCAAGGCCAAGCAGTACTCGACCGTCAACGGGAAATCCATCGTCATCAAAGAGGCCTTCATCTACACCAACAAAGGTTGGTCTGACCATCTTTGAGGTTGCCGCCGCGCATCATCCGGCAATCGAGTCCCGAACACTGATTTGCTGATCCAACCTCGATCCTTGCAGGCTTCAAAACGCTGGTCCAGTCCCAGATACTCAACGACTCGACCTACTACCCCGACGTCTTCGAGCCCCGACAATGGCTGATATACTACATCTCCAAGCCGCTCGTCGGCATCTGGGAGGAGATCAGGATCGAGCCGGCCTTTCTCGTCGAGGGCGTCGGGAGGCAGTCGATGGTCGAGCAGAAGAAGCCGACAAACGCCACCTCGGCAGACAACGGCCTGCCCCGGAAGAAGGACATCGCGAGCTTCCACGACCTCCTCAACCAGTTCCCCATGATCGCGCGGCAGATGCAGCCCGGCCTCGAGAAGCTCTTCGTCGAGTTCACCACCGTCTTCCAAAAACCCCTGCCCCCGCCGCCCTCGGCATCCTACATCCCCGACCCCAAGCCGGACGGGCCCATCACGACGGCCGCGCGGCGCGCGCGTTCCAACAGCATGACCGCCAAGATCGGGAAAGCAAACGCTACCAGCCTCCCCGTCACAGAGGACTTCTTCGCCGAGGATGACGAGGACATCATGCGGGCATCGCTCGAGTCGGCTGTGACCACGGCCATCGACATCTTCCAGGGGGTCGACAAGTCACAGCTCTCCCTCCTCGGCGCAACCACCGACCTGACCGGCCCGCTCGTCGAGAAGCTGATCGAGCGATACGTCGCCGGCAACGTCCACCACCTGCTGTTCGCGAAGCTGAGCGCCATCAAGAGGCCCGAGGACCTGGAGCTCGAGGCCAAGATCAGGGCCATGGAGTACATCGACATATCCCAGCTCGGCGTATCCATCGACGGAGGGCTCAAGGCGAAGCACGACCTCATCATCCAGCTCGGCCCCGCCGTCGAGGAGTTCAGGAAAATATCCACCGCCACGAGCCCACAGGACATGCTGGACCTCCTGCTGTCCACCATGAAGTCCGTCTCCCAGCTGACGCACATGTCCAAGCCGCAGGGCAGCTCCTCACAGGCCGCCTCCGAGAAGGTCATCATGACGGTCAACGCCGACACGCTCGTCTCCTTGCTGCTGTACCTGGTGATCCGATCCCAGGTGCGCAATTTGCAGGCGAGACTTGCGTACATACGAAACTTCATATTCGTCGAGGACGTGGAGAGCGGGGAGATGGGCTACGCCCTGAGCACCTTCGAGGCCGTCCTGGCATATCTCGCCCTGGACTCGTCGGGGCTGCGCCGCGCAAGCAGGAGGAACAAGGCCCTGTGGGAGGCGACCAAGAAGGCGGACATGGCCGAGCTCAAGAACATCATGGAGCCGAGCTCCAACGTTTTCGACGATGTCGACGAGGGAGAGGACGGGGGGGTCGTGCTTTTCGAATCACCGGCCTCCAGCCGGCCGTCGTCCAGGAATGGAAACGTGACCTCCCTGCCCCCGAGAATATCGTCGCTGGCGCCGACCGCTGCGGAGCGCTTCTCCCGCGGCACCGGGCTCAGCCACGTCTTCCCGTTCCAAGTCAACGGCGACATCACGGATGGTGGTCCTGAAGCCCCGCCCTTCAAGAGGGCCAAGAGGGTTGCCATGGACACCCGCAGTCTGTCCAGCGCCTCCGAGATATCTTTTCATTCACGAACAGGGAGCATCGGCACGATGGGCAGCGCGTTGGAGGGAGACATATCCGTCCAGCGGCTCGCGCAGACCAGCAACTCCTTCGGCGAGTCTCTCCTCATGATGGCCGTGCAGAGCGGCCAGGCCGGTTCGCTGAAGTACCTGCTCGGCCTGTCCGGATACTTCCCTTTCGATCACGTCCTGAGCGACAAGAACAACGAAGACACCACCCTGCTGAGTGCGGCGGTCCAGATCGGCCACACGGAGCTCATCGACCTGCTCCTCGACTATTTCAGCTCCCGCACGACCAGCGAGCAACTCACCCAGTACCTTGCCGTGCGGGATATCTGGGGTCGCAGCATCGGCCATTATCTGTTCCACGCCCCATCCCTGATTGGAAAGATCGGAAACCGCATCCCGTGGCGGCAGCGGGACAAGAACGGACAGACGCCCCTGTTCGCCCTCTGCCGCTCGTATGACCACAGCGACTACTACGACATGGTCGAGGCCGGGCTGCAGGCCGCTCGGACGGCGCAGGGGGACCGGCAGCCGCTGCACATCGACGAGCACATCGACGGCAAGGGAAACACGCTCCTGCACATCATCAACGACCCGAGGCTGGCGCTGAGGATCCTCCACTACTGCGACGTCGACGTCAACGCCACAAACGACAAGAAATTCACCGCGCTCATGGTGGCCAGCAAGTACGGCCGGTACGACATGGTGCGGGCGCTCTTCGCCGATCCCCGCGTCGACATCGGCGCCAAGGAGCTCCGGGGGCTCACGGCGGTCGAGCTGGCCAAGGACGACGACGTGCGTAATAAGATCGACGACCTCGGCCTGTTCAGCATGCCGCCCGGCAGGGATGGGCGGATCACCGGGGTCGTCAGAGCGTTCTTCGTGGACGACGGGTCGATACGTCTCGTGCTGAAATCGGCGGCGCCTACGGATCATGAAAGCTACACCGTGACGACCAGCCGTCGCTCGCTCTCCGACTTTGAGCAGCTCGCGCACCTCCTCGCGGAGGAGAACCCCGCATCCTGGATCCCCTCCATGTCCGACACCCGATGGCCGTTCCAGCTACCCTCCAAACCATCGCGGGCGGTGCTACGAGACATCCAGACGAGGGCCGACTGGTTCCTCAAGGTCATGCTGAGCCATCCGACACTATCGACGCACGAGATGCTCTGGGAGTTCTTCCTCGTACCGGAGCTGCAGTTGGACGCCATGGAGCAGCGGACGAGGCTCAAGCTAGAGACAAGAGAGGAGAGGATCAGAGAAGAGTACGAGCCGGTGGAGGACATGCGCGAGGTGGAGCAGTTCGTAGATTTCGCGAGGGAGATGGTGAGGAGCGTCAGCTACTCGACCAAGAGCGTGACCCGGCGCGCCAACGGCGTTGCCCACGCCGCATCAGGTGAGCACAGCCAGCCAGCCAGCCAGCCCAGAATTTTCGCGTGACAGGCGACGGAGACTGACAAAAGCCATGGCAGATTCCTACGACGCATCGGCCCTGCTCCACAGGTCGGTGACGGCGCTCCTATATCTCCCCCCGCGGCACGTCATGGCCATGGAGACGTACGTCAAGGCCCTGGCAACGACCCAGATCAACCCCCAGACGGTGCTCCACTCCACGCTGCTCGCGATCCAGTCCACGGTGCAGGCGCTGCTGTCGTCGCTGTCCCGGCCGACGAACCTCATCGGGCAGATCATCAGCGCGAGGCGCGAAGCCGACCGCAACGACGCCTCGGTGGGGCGGACGTCGCGGTGGCCGCTCGGCCTCCTGGACGACTCGAGGCAGCGCGTGCAGGAGGAGAAGGAGAAGCGCGCGCGCAAGTCCCGCGAGCACGCGGTGCACCTGGCGCGGGAGCTCCGGCACACGCAGCAGACGGTGGCGAGCGAGCTGGCGGGGTGGCAGGAGATGCACGAGGGCATGGGCCGGCGGGCGCTGCGGGAGTACGCCAAGGGGATGCTCGTCCAGGAGCGGGTCCGGCTGGAGGGCATGATGCGGGCGCTGCGGATCGTGCGGTCCGAGGACGAGCAGCACAGGGTCAGGGGGTCGCAGAGGCGGCTGAGGTCTCCGTCGCCGCCGCCGCCGCCGCCGCCTAGTCGCACGGCGCAGAGGCAGAACAAGCCGGACGGGGACGAGTCAGGTCCCACGGGGGATATAGAATGACGACGATGGAAACGGTGATTGATCACACATTTTTCTTTTTCACTCTTTTTTTCATTTGGCCTTGCTCCCGCGCAGACACGGTAATAGAGAGAGAAGAGTCCTCGGGGGGGAGAGGGAGCTGTCACGGCGTACGAGCGTGTGATGAGAAGCGGCGGGCAGCACGGATACACGAGCATTGTACTATGTGGAGGGCGACGGCGCAGTCAAAAAGGATTGGAGTTTTCTTGGATCTGCTTATGCACGCGCGGAGGAGGATAACGGAGTGGGTGGCGGCAGCTTGCAGGACCACAGTCGGATAAGGGGTTCTGGCGAAGAAAGAAATGGGGAAGAAGAAAAAAAAAGAGAAAACCAAGATCTTCAACGCTGGCTCGGGGGAAAGAGGAACGCTGGTACAGCATGGCATGGGATATAGAGATGGACATTGAATTGAGGTGTGAGGATACTTGATGGCTGCATATGCCGAACTGAGGGGCTTCTGGAAGCTTTTGACGCTTCTGCCTCTTCCTGTCTGGATCGTTATTTTGAAGAGCTCAACTTGCGCAAGATCTTTCTTCTAGTGTAGAATTCTCCCAGGTCCGGAAGTAGGTTGGGCATCATGGAAAAGAGAACCCTATGAAAGCAAAGACGAGTAACTAGCCGGGGGTGGAAGACGCGGTGCCTCACGGACCGAAAATCGTGAGGTTATGCTAACTCTCAAGACGCGAAGCACTGGTACGAGTACATACTCCGTACATCGACCTTGATACACCTCACGCGACAACCATCATCCCAGCAAACCCTACGAGTAGCAGACAAGAAATCTCCAAACGAAGCCATCTTGTTCGCATACGAGTACGAGTACCAATGACTTTTTTCCCAGCAGGG
>NQYQ01000038.1:139326-163045 GCA_003055925.1 Escovopsis sp. Ae720 | reverse complement strand
AGTATTGAGGTCAATGGCGCGGGCGCGGGCGCGGGCGAGTCGGGCTCGGGGGTACTTGGGCCGTACATTCGGGATATGCCAGGATGCAGCAGCGGCATTCGAATGGACCCCAGAAATGGTCCCACGTGACAGGGGGGGGGGGTCCTGAAAATAGCTGGAATGCCCGTTATATTATAAAGGTTCTCCCTCTCCCCTAGGCTAATCCTATTCACTAATTATTTACTAAGTCCTTACTCTATATTATCTAGACTATAGTTCCTCTGTCCTATATCCTAGCTAATAGACTAGGGGGGACCTAATACTTGTGCTAACCTAGTATAAAGATCCTTAGCCCTCGCGTTCTATCCTTATTACTGCCTATTTATTCCTTTCCTCCTATTATATACCCTTCCTAAACTAGTATCTTATTATAATAGCTAGAGTAACTATACTGTAAGTCTATAGGGCCTAGTAGGACTAATATACCTATTAAGTGTTTGGTTTGTCTTCCGCTAGACTTCCTAGCAAGATAGTCCTATTAATTGCGCGAATTAACTATCCTTAATCCCGCCTATTAATAATTATAGCTAGTTAATTAAATAGAGGTATTGTTAGTAGGACTGCAGGTTAGCGGAAGAAAGAGTAAAATTAAAAAGTAAAGTTAAAACTAAAAGCAAAGTTAATGTTATTATAATAGAATTAATATTATTATCTAACTATCTATATTAAAAGAAGAAAGTAGAATAAAATTAATATTATTATCTAACTGTTTATATTAAAAGGAGAAAGCAGTATTAGAAATTATTACAGCTTAAGAATAGTTCTTAGGGTTTATCTCCTAAGTCCTAGTAGTTATATTATAGTAATACTAGTTATGCCTCCTATTATATATATAGTTTTAAATTATCTATATAGACCTTCCTTACAATCTAGCCTAGTATCTTTTAGAGTAATTAAATAAGATAGGTTAAATTAGATAATTATTAAATAACTTAAGACAAATTACCCTAGGTTTAACTAAACTTATTATATAACTTGCCTAGTTTATCTAGCTTTTCCTATATAAGTTATTCTATTTAAAGTTATTACTTTATCTTTATTAATAAATAATTATTATTAGCCTATCTTATTATAATAGTCTTCTGCCTCTCTTTCTATATATTAATAAGGTTTAGTACTTTTATATCCTATCCTCCTTTAGCCTATTATAATATATTTATCCTATCTTCGCTTAGCCCTTTCTTTAACTCTTCCTTTAATACCTTACCTATATTTACCCCTTTATACTATAAAAAGAGATTAAACCTTAATATTACTATCCTTAGAGTAAACCCTAATATATTAATCTACTTTAAATTTAATATAGTAATAATATAAAGCAGCGCTATATTTTAGTACTTAATTATCTCTTCCTTTCTTTTTATAGCCTATTTATATAATTAATTTTTAATAAGGTATATATACCTTTTAGCTAGCTTAGTTAATATAGAATATAAAATAGGCCTATAAAGTATAATAGTACTATATTTCTTAGTAATAGTATTAATAATTAAACTTTTAAAATAAAAGCTATTATTATAGTATATCTTTTTTAGCTAGCTAAAAATTATTCTAAGGTTTTCTATCTATATATATACTACTTTCTTCCTAATAGCTTCTTAGTAAGGTTTTATAAATCTAAATCTTATTATATAGTCTATTATAATTAAAATATATTTATTTTTTGCCTAAGAGAGGGGGTTAATTAGTTTAGTAAAATCTATAGTAATTATTTCCTAGGGTTAATTAACCCTAATTATCTTTAGTAATATCCTTAGAATCTATAGTAAGGTTTTTTAATATACTATATATAACCTATAATAGGCTTTTATATTAGAGGATTAACTAGGCTAGTAGTATCTGCCTTTTAAAACTATTATTATTATTATTATAGTAAAATAATCTAATATATTATAAGCCTTTTATAGCGTTTATAAGATATTAGTAAGGAGGATATAATTTACTAAAGATAGATCTATCTTAATATAATAAAGGGCTCTCTTTATAATTTAGTATTATAGTGCCTTATAATAGGCTAATCTTCTCCTCTTTAGTAAAAGATTACTATAACCTTATAATAGGTAATATATTATATTACTATATTAGTTAAAAGAAAGAAAACCTTTTAGGAGTTCTTTTAGGCGTAGAATCATAGTAGGGTCTATATTACCAGACTCTAGTAAGATTATAAGGGGCTCTAGTTCTACTTAGTAAATAGGAGGTAGATTAGATAGGATATACTTAGTAACCTTTACTATCCCTAATCTAATCTAATAATTAATATATATTAGGGTATTTTATAGGGTATTTAGTAAATAAAATAGCCTATTAATAACTTTTATAACCTTTATAGTATTTAACTAATAAATATACTTTATATTAAACTTTTAAAGAATATTAATCTACTTAGCTACCTTACTATATACCTTCTTTAAGTTAGCTATAGAATTAATAATGCCTTTATAATTAGTATAGACTTTAACTAGGTAGGTAAAATAAAGAACTAACTATTAGCACTCTTATAGAGCCTAGATAATTACTAGTATTTTCTTTTTAAATATTAAATATTATTATTTACTATTAGCTAGTTTAAAGGATATTTATATATTAACCTAAACCTTATCCTAAACCTTTTTATTAATTAATATCCTAATAAGAAGGTCCTTTAATTATATTAATATTATATTAGTCCTTATATTAGATATATCTATTACTAAATAAAATTAAATATAGGATTAAGCCCTAAAGGTAGCGTTATCCTAGACAGCTATATATAGTTTTCTTAGTATATTATAGGATTTCTTTATTTAAACGGCCACTTCCTTTAAAATAAATGTTTTTTAAATTAACTTTTAGCCTATAGGTATAGTCTTTTTAGACTTATTAAAAAAGGCTATCTTTAATATATTAACTAGATTTACATAACCTAGTATAAACTTTTTTAAAAAAGGTATAAGATATATTAATATTTAAAGGTTCTCCTATAATTAGGGTAGGTTTTAAAAGAAATGCTTAGTAATATATAAAAACTTCTATTAGTATTTTTATCTTAGTTAAATCCTTTCCTTTTTAATAGAAAACCCTATAAACTTAATAGATAATATAAATAGGCAAGTCTTTTTCTCTAATAGGCTAATCTTAGCCTACTTTACCTATAGGAAGTACTAGGTTTATAGGAATATAAAGTAGTCTTTAAAGGTTTTAGATATTAAGTTATAGTTATTAATATAAAGGAAAAAAGATATTTTTAAGTCTTTATAGTATCTTAATATAATAAAATAAGTATTACTATTAAGGAATTAAAGGTACCTAAATATAATATTACCTAGCCTTATATATATTAAAGGAGCGCTATATAACCCCTAAGCTATATTAATATATTACTAAAGTTTATTTAGCCTAATAAATATAGTCTTATATTAGTCTAGGGGGTAAATCAGGACCCCTTAGAAGCTATTAAATATATTTAACTAAGAAAATACCTTAGGGTAACTATACTAGATTAAATCTAGATTAGCCTTTAAATTATAATAGGGGTATTTATATTATTTAGTAATAGTATTAATAGAGTAGTAATTATAAATAATATAAAAGGCAGGTAAAATAGGTTTTAGATATTTATTAGGTCTAGTCTTAGGCTCCTTTAGCTTAGGTTTATTAATATAATATTTAGAGGTAAATAGGATATAAAGGATAAAAAGGGTATTAGCTATATATACTATATAAGCTACTTACTTTAATATAGCTTACTTAATTATACCTATAGCTTTTATAAAGGGAAAGACTATATTTTAGAACTCTTTCTCTCTTTACTTATATTATATCTAACTAATATTAAAGGCCTAAGACCCCTTAATTAGTAGTATATAGTAGATTATAAGATCTATTATCTTTAGTTTAAATAGTATATTAGTAAAGTAGTTATAGTATATATAGTAAAGTCTTATTACCTATTTTTATTAGTTTATTATTTCTACTATTAAATTAATCTTAATTAAAAAAGTATTAAACTATATTTAAATAATATTTATTAGGTCTTTAGCTAAGTCTTATAATAGAAGGGGTTTGCGGTTAAATAAGGGTTCTACCTTAAACTTAGAGCTGCCTACTTAGGTTAGAGTTATCTTATAGGCTCGCCTTATCTTGCGTTTAATTATATCCCTAGTTTATATATTATTTATAGTTCTATTAATCTTCTCCTTAGTTATATTAATCTTCCTCCTAATTATATTAATCTTCTTTCTAGTTATATCTATCTTCTTTCTAGTTATATTAGTCTTCTTTCTAGTTATACTTATATTTATTCTAGTTATATTAGTCTTCTTCCCTATTATATTAATCTTTTTCTTAGTTACTTTAGTTATCTATTTAATTATATTAGTTATTAATTCTTAGTAATTATTAAAGCTACTATTATATTATCTATAAAAGATTTTAAAGAAATTCTATTTTATATTCTTCTTTATCTATTTCTTATTTATATTCTCCTTACTCTTTTCCTACTCCTTTTAATCCTTACTATTATCCTTTATTATATTATCTTTTACTACCTTTTTAATTACTTAGTTCTTACTTATCTAACTATTACTTTTACCTTTTATAAATCCCTTTAAAGAATATATAAACTAATTAAACTATAAAATAGAAAAAGAACCTAACTCCTTTATACTTTATTCCTTAACTTATATAATATTAAAATCTTAAAGTAAAAGAAAAAAAGTAAAATCTATAAACCCTTTAACCCCTATTATAGCCTTATCTTAAGCACTAACCTTTTTATAATTTATATAACCTTTCTTTAAAAACTCTTATATAATTAAAATATTTATACTAGGCCTTTAGCTTTCTCTTAGGTATTTATTAACCTAGTTTTATTAAGGGGGTAAAAATTTTAAAAAGAGAATAAATAAGCTCTAACCTTTTTAAAATTCCTTTTACTTATATTAGTTAGTAATAATTATAAGTGCTAGTTTTTTAACTTAGTATATTAAGTCTTACTAGCCTAATAAATAATCTTTATTAACTTACTTAAAGTCCGCTTAATCTTCTCTAATATCTCTTAGTTATTTTCTATAAAGACTATCTCTTTATTATCCTTTTTAAAGGATAGTATTAGTTAGAAGGTATAGTTAGAATAGAATATATTAGAAATAGGGAAAATCTAAAGAACCTAAGTAAACCTATATATACTAGTAACTTTTAGTTTTTTATTAGTATAATCCTTTTCTACCTATATCTGCCTTAACTAAAAGTAACCTAATAAAGTATCCTAGTTATTATAATCTTTTATAATATAAGCCTTAATTATAATTAGAATACTAGCTATTATAATATAAATATATATATATTTATTAATTATATAAAGTTAATTATTAGCTAGCTTAATAATACTAGGGCTAATAAGTTTAATTTAAAGGATTCTTTATACCTTTATAAACTTAATATTAATTAAGTCTATAAATAACCTACTATTAATTATTATTACTTTATATTTATAACCTTTTACCTATCCCTTAATATAGCTTAAGGTAATAGTAATAGAGTTAGCTAAAGTAGCTATATTATTTTACTTAACTTATTTAGGCTTAGTTAGTTCCTTAAATGCCTTTTTAGTAGGGATAAAATCTTTAAATAGGGTAATTAATTAGATAATAGCCTCCTAGCCCTTAGTAGTTTTAAGCTTTTATTAGCATTATATTAGTCTAATAAGTTAGCTATAAATAGATAAAGCGATCTAAAGAAGTTATAAGATAGATAAAGTAATTAGTGTATTATATAGGTACTTGCTTAGCTTAAAGACTAGAATACTATATTCCTTAGTAGCATAGATCTTCTTAAGTTTATAATATAGCTTCTTTAGGGCAGCTATTAAGGGTAGGTATATGAGAGGGTTAGCCTTCCCTAGCTCTCTACCTATGATTCTCTCTAGGTGCGGTATTAAGGATAGGAGAAGGGTTTTAAATTGCTTAGTAGAAAGCTCCTTAGGGTCTTTAGCTATTACGGTCTTTAGAGATAGGGATAGGGTATCTGCCTTAGTAGGGGGTAAGGGTAGGGATAGGGCTGCTAGGGGCTAGGATAGGGCCGCTAGGGGTATTGCCTAGGTAGCCTCCTTTAGTATAATATCTCTAGTCCTTAGTAGGTTATCCCTTAAATTGCTTTCCTTTAGGCAGCGCTTAGAGATTCCCTTTAGGTAGTATAAGGGACCTACCTTATTAAAGTCTACCTTTCTTTAAGTTATAGTATTAGATTTACCTAAAGTAACTTAATTAGCCTTACCTAAAGGTAGTAGTAATAGGGGCAGGATTAATAAGGTCTTAGCCTAAAGGCTAGTAGATATATAGAATTTAAAGCGGTTATTTAGGGAGTTTAAAGCTAAAGCTAGTAAGTAGTATCTAAAAGGCAGCCTCTAATAATTATACTAACTAGTAACTTTAAAAATAGGACCTCTAATAGCTAGCTTATACTATTAGTATTAGTATAGCTCTGCCTTATTTTAGAACTAGTCTGCCTAATATCCTTTAGCCTTAGCCTTATCCTAGACTTTAAGAGAGTAGTTATACCTTATATAGCCTTACTTACTATACTTAAAGTATAGCTAGTAATTAGGGTCCTTTTTCTATTCTATTTATTCCTTGCTAACCTAAGTAAGAGAGGCTTTATAAGAGTTAGAACGCTAATAAAAAGCGAAGCCCTATTCTATTAGGTCTATCTTCTAAATAAATAAAAAGTTAGCTTTACCTAGCTATTACATTATCTCTACTATTAGCTAGATAAGGTCCCGCTTTATCTTATTCTAATCCTTATCTTAAGTTAGGTTCTTAAAGGTATAGCTTTAATATATAAAAAAGGCATTAGTTAGGTTATTTAAGGTTATACTAGTTATAAATTTATTCTTTTATTTCCTTATAGTATAAAGCTAGTCTAAAATATATTCCTATAACTATAAGTCCTTTTTACTATTAGGTAAATTTACTATAAAATAAGTTAAGAGGGTCTAATAAGCCTAGGCTAAAGTGTATTAGTATAGTTTTTTAATATATTTAATATATTTAATAAAGGGTTTGCCCCTTTCCTAACTAAAGGTATAAACTTAGGATAAAGTTATACTTACTATAGCTTTACTAGCTTTACTAAACTCTTTATAAAATAAAACTTAAATTAACTTCTAATTCTTATAATCCTTTTTAAAAAGGTTATTAAACTAGGATTTAGCTTAATCCTTTAGGCTATACTAAAAAATTTAATAGGATATAAGGGTTTTAGATTTAGCTAGTATATAGAAAATAGCTATATTAGCCTTATAAAGTTTAATATAATTTTATAGGGTACTATTTATAGGTCTGCTTATAAAAGATATATTCCTTAAAGGCAAAGATAATATTATAAATATTAGTAAATAGTAGATAGTTATAGGGTTTTTTAAATCTAGGGTCTTTATATTAGAACTAAGGAGGGCTAAGTTAAGTTATACTTCTAAGTCTAAAGTAGATATATTTAAGGAACTAGGGGATTAGAATTAAAGGGGTTTAGGGCTAGCTAAGGATTTATTAAATAGGTAATTATAGTAATTTATTTAAGTAAAGTCCTTTACTAAGGTTTTAAGGTTTATTAGTTATAAATCTTCTTTCTTTAGTTAGGATTATTAATATCTTTAGGGAAAATAAAGAATAATTAAATATATAGGGTTATATACTATAAGATTTATAATATTAGAGTAAAGAAGAGAGGGCCTTAATAATCTTTTAGGATAATTAGATAAGACCTAAGGAGCAGGGGGGGGTTAATTCTACTAAAATTCAGGGTAGTGACATAACACGGTCGGAACTGCCGCAGCGACTCCTATCATTAGTTCGCCGCAACGAATAGAAAATTCTATTTGCCGCAGCAAACCTTACCCTTAGCTCGCTATAGCAAAGGCTTCCTATACCGCAATATTAGCCAAACCTAGGAAACCTTACTATAGCTAGGGTCTCCTACCCTAGTATCCTGCCTTAATAGGGTATTACTATAGTAATAAATAATCCTAAAATCTTATTAATTATAGTTAATAATACTTAATAGCCCTAACTATCCTAGTTAGTCTTTCTCTTATTCTCTGTATAAGCTTCCTATCTAGTTAGATTAGGGGGGTTTATTAGAATAATAAGGGTTAGGTTTAGATAGCCTTTGCCTTAGGTAAATATTGCTTTCTTAAGAAGTCCTTAGACCTAGGTTTATATTCTTTCTTTTATTATTTATTATTTTCTTTTCTTTTACTTAATTAAATAGAAAAATAAGCTTAGTCCCTATAGCTTACACTATTTAAAAATAGCTAGAATACCTATTATATTATAAAGGTTCTCCCTTTCCCCTAGGCTAATCCCATTTACTAATTATTTACTAAGTCCTTACTCCGCATTATCCGGACTATAGTTCCTCTGTCCCATATCCCGGCCAACAGGTCCCCAAATACATGTACCGACAAAGTACCGACCAGCACGGGCTGCCCGTCGACGGCGCTTGATTGAGGCGCTTCCGGTCGCCGCGCCGACACTGTGTGGCTTGCGCTGTGCTGGCCGGTCAAGCTGGGGCCGCCGGGTCCGTACAGTGTGTGCGTCTTAGTACTCCGTACATACGAGGTGGTAAGTCCGGGTCCCGGGTCATTGACTTTGATTGATGTGGATGGATCAATGGATTGATGCTGATGCGTGAGAACCTTGATCATCGTCAATGGATGGCTCTATAGGTACTATGGACAGCTTGCATCTTCAACCACTTGATAGATTGATAGATCTGTCCTCATTGAATTGTACATCCATTCAATCAATTGATATCTTGGCTTCTAGGTATCTCGGGACCACCTACTCCGCAAGTAACCCCTTCATCCTCCTCAAACATCCCACTATGGAGTACGGAAGTTCTCCGTACTACCTGTCCTCTTCAGGGGCGTCCTCAAACAATGTCAATAACCTCAAGCTTGTGACGTCCGTGTTTGATCGACTCCCACGCATTGGCTTCCAGGGCAGCCTCTCCCACCAGTTGATACTGCCTCACATCCTTTCCATCTTTCCCATCCTCCCAAGCCTTCCTATCATCCTCATCCCTTCCTTCGCCGTCATCACTGCGCCACTCTTCCCCCAAGCATGTCCGCTTCACGAAACGAAATCGCCTCACATCACCATTCCCATCCTCCTCATGCATACCAGTACAGGTACACCTCTCCCAATGCTTCCCATATGCAAGATCCTCCGGCCTCTCGCTGCCCCCGCACTGCCGCATCACGAACGGCTTGTCGGCCCCAACACAAACGAGCATCTCGTCCCCCTCCCGCGCCTCTGCCGGAGCAAGCCCGAACCATCCCTGGTCCGTCTGAACCATCCGCCGCGAGTGGCAGTCCTTCAGCACAAACGGCACGACCGGCTCCTTGGGATACGGCAGCTCGTCCTTCGCCTCTTCGAAGGGGATGTTCATGAATGGTAGCACGTAGCTCTCGTCGCCGCCGCTTCCCTCCACCGTCATCCTGTGCACCCTTCGCTCCCAGCTGAGCTTGGAGCCGGCCTTCTCGCCGCCGCCGCTTAGCTCAACCTGCATCCCGTACACCCTTCGCTCCCAGCTGTGCTCGGACCCGGCTTCCTTGTCCCCGCGCCCCCTATTCGTCGTCTCTGCAGCGTCGAGCTCCCGCTCCCGCTCCCGCTCCAGAAAAATGCGGATACTGCGCCCGCCAGGCACGCCTTCACTCGGGTCGTAGCCGGTCAGGAGAAACAGGGAATGTGCCAAATCGGGGGTTCCTGTGCGGGCGAAGACGCCGTCCCACTCCTCCAGCGGCAGCTGGCCCCTGCCCGCCAAGTACGTTGACCCGAGGGACCGGATCTTGCCCGCCGAAAAGCACGCACCGCGCAGAGACCGGCGCGCTCCACTTTGTCCTTCCCCGGGGGTAGCGGGCGTCTCCACAATGATTGGCTTTGGCGGTGCTTGGATCCGTTTGTGCTCCTTCCAGAAGTTTTTGTGTCTTTCCAAGATGTTCGGCCTGAGGATGCTTCGACGCTGCGGCACGCTCCAGTCCGGTACCCACGACGGCAGGCCCGGCACCCGCGTTTCTCCCTGAACAGGGTACAGCACCTCGTATCCAAGCCCGTCGACGAGAGCCGCCGCGCAGTCCGTATACACCTTGGCGACCGAGTCGCCGTACCGCGGCGCGATGCCGAGATGATCGTCGAACATGTGCAGCAGGGGCAGCAGGCTGTACACCTTGTCGCGCGGGTCGGTGGCCTCGCAGTGCCTGAACTTGAGCAGTGTGTTGAGCATGGACGTCTCAAACGTCTCATCGGCGAACCCATCCCTGAACATGGACACGACAGACGGGAGAATCGGCAGCCAAGATGTGAGTCGCCATTGATTCAATTTGTGCAGATATTGGATCGCATCCCACCCAACTACCTGCGCCCCGCAGTAAACCCTGCCGCGCATCGACAGCACGGCCTCCTGGATTACCCATACCCTCGTGAACCACGGCCGGCGGAGGAACGCCTGGAGCGCTTCGGCAAGCCTTTCCGACTCCGTTCCGCTATTGCTGTAAGGCCCCGAGCAGGCAGGGAACTTATACATAAGCTCGACCGTCTTCATTGCGAACTTGCTGTCCGCGTCGGATTCGCCGAGGTAGATCGCCACCTCTTCCGTTTTTGTGTAGATACGCGACATAAGGGAGACCTGGTGGTTGCGCTCCTCAATGTTCGACTGGTCGATCGCCAGCGCATCGATCCAGAGTGTTCGAGGCCTGCCCTCGAGTCTCAGGCGACGCAAAGCAGAGACGCAGTTCTTCGTCGCCCTAAACTCTTCAAGCTCCTCCTTCGCTGGTCGGCCTTGAGACTTCCCAGTCATCATGTAGATGGCCTGGCGGTCCTTAGGGTCGCCCCATGTATATGACAGTGCTTCGTAAGGCGGTAGCGATTCGAGGTCTGCTGCCACAAGCTCGCAGACGATGGGAGAATCGAAAGTGCCCGGTTGAAGCAATACGAGCCGAATATGGTTTGCACTTGGCAGAGGCGGTCCAGGATATCTCCCGGAAGACGTGATAACGCAGGAATCTATGTTGATGGGACTTCGAGGCCTCGTATGGCAGGCGGACGTGGCTGACACAGACTGCTCTTAAACATCCGGAGAGGCGCCCCCGAGGACGACAGATGCACGCTGAGCTGGCGCTCGCCCTGGTCTGTAGACTGTCGTGGCTGACGTAGATGGCGAGTCCCCTTGACGGGACTTCCAATCGTAACCGTAGAAGGACATGACCGACGAATAATCGCGCTTGGATATATGGAGAAAGGACTCTGCGTGGTAGAAGGCCGTGACGAACACAGATTGCGCTTTGATGGAACGCCCCTCAAGAAGCAGGGCAGAATGCCAACTTATAGCCTCGCAAATACGGGCCAGAGACCGTACACGTATGTCGATGTGTGTCGTACATCAGGCGTTCCTCATGATGCCCAACGAAGCAACTTCGACCAACCGGGGGGAGCGGCAGTACCTCAATGCACCACAGAAACAGTCGATGCTCAATCAATAAGCCCCTCGGCCATGGACATCAGACCGGCTCACATTTCCGAGGCGAGATTCGAAATTGACACGTCGAAGAGCCAATAAAAGGCCACAGGCGGTGCAGATCCAATCGAGGGAACAACCGCCAATTCATTCTAACAAGCCAGCCGCAATCGTCTCGCCTCCACTCCTCACCACCACTCGCTGCCCAGCTTCCAGTGGCACCTTTGCCTCCAACTTGATGACGATCCGCGCAACTTCCCCGGGCTGGACCACCCTCGGCTTCTTCTTGACGACCTGGCCCGTAGCCTTGTCCAACGTCGCTGCCATGGATTGGATCTGGCCGGCTGCATGTAGTCGGCCCCGGTGAAGGTCTACCGGCATGGGCATCAGGTGATCAAACGCCATGGCCTTCATGGTGAACGTGTCCCCAACGCTGATGGGGTCCGTCGCGTGGCAGAGGATGTCGCCGATGCGGATGTGGATGGGGTCGATATCCGACAGGGCAAGGTTGACGTTCTGCCCGGCCACGGCCCATTCCTGCGCCTCCGTGTCCAGGACGATGGACTTGATGTAGGCCGACTCTCCGCTGGGCTGCACGATGACGACATCTCCGATCTGGATCGTCCCGGAGTCGATCCGGCCGGCGAGCGTTGCCACCCCTTGCTGGGAGCGGAAGACTTCTGAGATGGCCATCCTGAAGGGCTTCTTCAACGACCGGACCGTGGACGCCCCGGAGGCTTCCAATGCCTCTATCAGAGTCGGCCCGGAGCCATACCACTGGACGGCCTCGTCTTTCGATCGTCGCACGATGTTGTCTCCATTCAGGCCGGAGATGGGAACGAAAGTGACCAACTTGTCCTGGAACCCGAGACCGCTCAAGAAGCCTGAGACCTCCTCGGAGATGTCTTGAAACCGCTCCTTCGACCAGCCGACCATATCGAGCTTGTTGACGGCGATGATCAGCCGCTGGACCCCCAAGCTGCGTAGAAGGAGGACGTGCTCCCTGGTCTGTCCCTTCAAGCCCTTCTCGTACGCGCCAGTGTTGGCGTCGATGACCAGGATCGCGAAGTCTGCCTGGCTGGCGCCGGCGATCATGTTGGGGACAAAATCCCGGTGGCCAGGCGCATCGAGGATGGTGAATTTCGTCGTCTCGGTCTCAAAATGGTTGGTCGCGATGTCGATCGTGACGCCTCGCTCTCGCTCTTCGCTCCGCTGGTCCATGACCCACGCCAAAGCAAAGGACTGCTTGCCGGTTTTCTCGGCCTGTCTCCGGTACTTGTCGACTGTCCGCTCCTCGACAATCTTCAGTTCCAATAAGAGCCGGCCCATCAACGTACTTTTCCCAGCATCGACATGCCCTGAGGGAAAAAATTATGTCAGACCCCGATCCAATCCAGGGGCAATCTCATGACAGCTTACCGACGACGACAAAACTCGCCGTCTTCTTCTTTGTGCTCTGTTCGAACTCCTTCAAGACGTCTAGCCCTTTGCTTTTCGGCGGGGGCGCGTCCGAGATTTTCAGATTGGATATGCTGCCTGTCATATCATTGCCTTTCTTGTCCTCGCTCTTTTCCGCCTTCTTTGTGGTGGTCGTCTTGGGCGTAGCTGGTGGCTTTTTTCCGGCTGGGGAGAAAACGATTAGAATTAGCTCATTATTTTGCCCTGGCAAAATTCGAACCTTTCGCCTGAGCTGCGAGCACAATGTCGTCTGGGCTTGGCTCTGAGAATGCCGTGGCGAAAACAAAGGAGGAGGAGGTTGTGGTGTAAGGCATTGCAAAAACATCTTGTCTCTGTGTCCTGTTTGCCTCTGGAGCAGACCCGAAGAGCGACTGGGCGAATGAGGAAGGGGCATGCTGATGATGAGAGACCGGTGCTTCGGGTTCTCTGGCTTCAGGCAGGGGTTCGCTCGGAAGAGCAGAGTCCAAGGCCCCGTCGAGGGTCTGCGGGAGATCCTGCCGCAGTAGTTGGTGCGCTTGAGATGGATCTTTGTGCAACGCGGACGTGGTCGGGGAAGAGCTGGAAGCCACTTCAACCTTTGACCCTTGGGCTTTCGACCGGAGGGCGACGAATCTCCGACTGGTGTGGTCTTTCTGCGCCGACTGCGACGGATCGACGAGTGTGGCTTCTGTCTGCGGAAGCTTCTCCGTATCCCTCTTCTCCTCGTTCTTTTTCTTCCGCGCCGCCGCCAAAGCCTGAAGCTTCGACATTTTCGGGGGCGCCCCACTGCCCCCAAGCAGGCCGCCCGGGCGGCGCGGCGGCTCGAACGTTGTCCCCCTGTCCTCGGAGATATTCGACCACGGCATATCGGAGAAGAAGGCGGCGAAGGACATATTGGGTCTTCCCGGAGGCGCGAACGTCGGCGTCGGCGACAGGGAGTCGAAAGGTCCGCAGCGCGTCGTCGAGGGTCCAGGGTCTGCTCCGAGGCCTCTGTGTGCTTCCTCCGCAAAACTGAATACACCAATCTTACCTTCTGATGTCTTCTTGGGCGTCGCCTTGGGGGTCGGCTTCGGCGCCGGGGCGATGAATGTCTTTGTGAGGTAGACGACGGATTTGTCGACGTCGTAGTAGTAGTGCCAGAGGGCCTCCTCTATTTGTTTCAAGGTGACCTTGTTGGCCTCTGTGCCGAGCGCGCTGCGGACTCCCCTCACGCCGTTGTCCATGGCGATTCTGTCCTCGGGGCTGAGCTCGTCGCCTCCCTCCTCCGCTTCGAAGTTGTCATCGTCGTACTGATCAACGAAGTCATCCTCGTCGTAGTCCATATTTGGGGCCATCTTGGCAGGTGATTTGCTAGCTTTGGATGACGTATCCAGATCAGCTCGGGAACAGATACATAGTCGAGAAGGTGTTTTCGAGGTGCGGTCGGGAGGAACGTACTCTGTACTCTGTAGAATGGAAAGGGATCTCCCAGCTCCTAGTCACAGCAAGAATCCAAGATGCTGAGACGAAGGGGGAGGATTGTTGACAAGGACAGCTCGAGATGTCACAAGACAGAGTGAAGTCGGGAGGCTGCGAAAAGAGTGACTCCGCGTCACGCTTCCAGCCAGCACGTGCGACGTCAATATGTCGCTGGATGCTGGACTATGTTGAGCTCGACATGGCCGGCGCCCACCCTAGAGTCATCAATACTCAATACTACTACCTACCTAGTATTGAGCGATCATCATGGAGGGGCAATTGAAGCTCAGGCCATGGCGGGGTACATGCATGCCGGATCGGAATTTTACTTTTCCCGCGCCCGCCGTCGTCTGTTGGTGGTGCGAGCCTTGGGAGGCATGGATGATGGAGCCGGAGACGCCCCCCCCCTTCAGATCACCAAAATTTCGGGCACAACCGCGGAAGACTTGTCGAAGCTGTGCTCCTAGTCTCGCGATCAGGGGTATTCCCATTGTGTCATCTATTTTTCCACATCACTGCCCGAATCTGTGGTGTCTCTTGATTTTCTCCCTTACGACCCCCCTTTCCATACAATTGCACGGCGGCCAGCCCCAAAGACCAAGATGTCGTTGAGTAAGTCATCCCAGGGGGCAAGCCCATCGAGCCAGTTACGACTAGTACTGCACTGGGAGCTCAGATGCCTTGGAAGAAGCCAGCTACTAACAGGCGGGACTTGGTAGATCTGGACGTGTCGAACGGTATTTCAGCTCGATCAACCCGGACAATGACGAGTCGCGACTAATATGGAGGTTCCGTCAAACAGCCACGGTGGTCAAGGACGAGCAGGGCCGTCCCTTCATCGTGGTCAGAGAGTGAGTGGAGCGCCCACCTTTGCCCGCCATCGAGTTGCCAGAGTTGTCGTGCGAGGGGCTACGAGTCTAACAGCTGAACCCCCCCCTCCCCCCCTCTCCCAAAAAAAAGTCAAGGAAAGAAGAAGCGGCAGTTCGGAAACGAAGCCGTCAAGTCCCACATCCTCGCCGCCCGAACGGTCGCCAACATCGTCAAGACATCGCTCGGCCCCCGCGGTCTCGACAAGATCCTGATATCCCCGGACGGAGACATCACCGTCACCAACGATGGCGCCACCATCCTCCAACAGATGGAGGTCAGCAACCACGTGGCCAAGCTGCTCGTCGAGCTCTCGAAATCACAGGACGAGGAGATCGGCGACGGCACCACGGGCGTCGTCGTCCTCGCCGGTGCCCTGCTGGAGCAGGCCGCCGAGCTCATCGACAAGGGCATCCACCCGATCCGCATCGCTGACGGCTACGACCAAGCCTGCGAGATCGCCGTCGCCGAGCTCGACAGGATCTCGGACACCATCGAGTTCACCAAGGACGAGACGTCGAACCTGCTCAAGGTCGCCCGGACGAGTCTGGGGAGCAAGATCGTGTCCAAGGCCCACGACCAGTTTGCCAAGATCGCCGTCGACGCGGTCCTCTCCGTGGCCGACCTGGAGCGGAGGGACGTCGACTTTGAGCTGATCAAGGTGGACGGCAAGGTCGGCGGCGCTCTGGAGGACACCATCCTCGTTAAGGGCGTCATTGTCGACAAGGACTTCTCCCACCCCCAGATGCCGTCCGAGGTCAAGGACGCCAAGATTGCCATCCTGACCTGTGCCTTCGAGCCCCCCAAGCCCAAGACCAAGCACCACCTCGACATCACCAGCGTCGAGGAGTTCAAGAAGCTGCAGAGCTACGAGAAGGACAAGTTCGTCGAGATGATCCAGCAGATCAAGGACACCGGCGCCAACCTGGCCATCTGCCAGTGGGGCTTCGACGACGAGGCCAACCACCTGCTGCTCCAGAACCAGCTCCCCGCCGTCCGGTGGGTCGGCGGGCCCGAGATCGAGCTCATCGCCATCGCCACCAACGGAAGGATAGTGCCGCGATTCGAGGACCTGAAGCCCGAGAAGCTCGGGTCCGCAGGCATCGTCCGGGAGATGACGTTCGGAACCACGCGAGAGAAGATGCTGGTCATTGAGGAGTGCGCCAACACTCGCGCCGTGACCGTCTTCGTCAGAGGAAGCAACAAGATGGTATGACCCTCGAATGATTATTTTTTTTTTTTCGTTTTTTTTCCCCCAAATCCTTGCTGCCGAGAACGGCCTTGTTTATGAGACAACATCAACTGACACTTCCAGCAGATCATCGACGAGGCCAAGCGGTCACTGCACGACGCCCTCTGTGTCGTGCGAAACCTGGTCCGCGACAACCGCGTCGTCTACGGTGGCGGCGCCGCCGAGATCGCCTGCTCCCTGGCGGTCGAGGACGCCGCCGGCCAGACGCCCGGCCTGGAGCAGTACGCCATGCGCGCGTTCGCCGAGGCGCTCGACGCCGTGCCCATGGCCCTCGCGGAGAACAGCGGGCTCAACTCCATCTCGACGCTCGCCGAGGTCAAGAGCCAGCAGGTCAAGGCCGGCGCGGGCGGCCGCGGGAAGCTCGGCGTGGACTGCATGGGCCGCGGTGACAACGACATGAAGGGCGCCTTCGTCATCGACCCCCTGATCAGCAAGAAGCAGCAGCTCCAGCTCGCCACGCAGCTATGTCGGATGGTGCTCAAGGTGAACAACGTCATCATCTCTGGCGCGGACGACAACGAGTTCTAAGGGAGTGGCCATCTCCTAGCCATCCCCGAGAGGACTTGTATGCATGGAAAGGCAATGATAGACAAGGATGATACCAAAAAAATATAACAAAGGATAGCATGCTTGGTTGCCATAAAGAAGAACCATTCTCTGTGTCCTTGAGGTGATCAATAAGTTGGGAACCAGTCGGGGACGCTGAATCCATCAATACCACGGCATGCCCTTTCAGCCGAGCAGTCCCCTGGGATAGAGCACATGATCAACTCACCGGCCCCCAAGGGCATCTATGCACGTGTCGGCCATGCCGTGCTGCCGCCCGCAGGATACCATCTGGGTTTCCCATTGCGGTTGAGTCGTGTCATTCGATTGCATGATGTCCCCCTACTAAATCCTCCAGCCTCTTCGCACCTATGCCGTGATCGGTGGCTTCCGTGGTCCTGGACACGGCAGACCGCGGTTTGCTCCTCTGCCGGCCGAGTCGAACACAAACATCGGACCACATAAACAAGCCGAGATGTAGATTTTGCATGCAGGGGGACAGCCCGCTCGCCGGGTTCTAGACCGACAGGGCGCAGGACTCCTGACCTGGAGAATCAACGCGCGGCTCGCATCAGGCCTGCCATGTCCGCGAGCATGCCTTCCGAGTCCGCACGCGGCACTCGTATGTATGTTCAGAGGCGTTTACTGGTATTGCATGCCACGAGTGCATTTTGTGTGCAGAGATAGGCTCTGCAGCTGCACTTAGGACATTAGGTACATAGCATTGATGTCAGTAGTACATCCGAATGTATGCTGCTCTCGGCGATCTCTTGACCTTGTCATGAGCACCTACGACGTGTGCTGGCGTTATCTTGACGCCTGCCCATTAGTCACAATCATACCTTGTGTGCACTGGTAAGAAGCTGCAGATGCAAAAAGAAGATCCATTATGGTGCCCCATAGGGTCGTAGTGAGGGATGGGACGGTGAGGTGTGAGAGAGATCAGAGACCTGGCTGTCGCGGCGTGACTCTGCCTGCCCCTGTCTGTACTTTCCAACACCACTGACCTAGTACCAGGTAGTGTTCGAGAATCAACGGCTCGGGATGTGGGCATCATCTCAGGGATGCATGGAAGCAACCGCAGACCGGCACGGCGTTGAGCTTGGCGGTCGTAAAGGGGGAGGGGGCGTGTGAGGTGACTCTGTGTGTGTGCGGACGGGGAGACGGAAGAAGCGACATGGAGGGAGGGCGACTAGCACGCTGAAGGGCCGGAGGGTGGCCGAGATGGACGGCGAGGGGGCATTACCGGTATGTACGAGTAGCTGATGACAAGGTTGAGTGGGTGGATTGATCAATGCCTTTGGATGAGGCTGGATGGACTGGATGGAGGGATGTCGATATGAGCTGGTGTGCGTTGCCGAGACTGTGCTGGGCTTCTAGAACCTCGAACGGTCAGGGGAATGGGCATTGAGGCTAAAACATGAAGGTTGTGTTGCGGTCAATTGAGCGTTGATTTTGTTTCCCCTTATCAAGTTGATGGCATCCATTGATCAATTGATTGATGGGTTTTTCTATAAAATAATTTCTTATTTTTTTGAATCAATTGATTGATTTCTTTTCTTCTTTTTATTTTTCTCGGAGATTCAGAAGTCATGCAACGGAGGAAGGACCGTATAATACGCCGTGGTCCTCTCCTTCCGCCATCCTTCATCAATTGATGAATGGTGACTCACAGAGATGACACTCCGCCTCTTTAGTACCACTAGTAGCTGAATGAAGGAGGATCAGGCAGGAGATCCAGACAGCTGGAGTCATAGTTGATGATGGAGACAACTGTATCATGACGATTTGACTCATTCTGCACCATTGAAGCCAATGGATTGATTAATCAATTGGATTTATGTTTTTTTTTTTTTTTTTGAATAGAATCACGGAGTGCTGGTCTTAATCGTGCATTGAAGTCACGGCCAACATCAGACTCATCGTTTCAATATGAGCTACCCTATACTGCCTATTCATCTGCCTGTATGTTGGAATTGATCACGGTGAGTCACCAGGATTGGTTACGTAAGCGAGCGGGATCAAGAACGAGCATCAAATGAATTGATGGATCCATTGATTGATGGATGGCTTCATGCCACTGTGAGAGACGCTCCCTGGATTTCAACGTCCTGCCTTGCCACCATCAAATACAAGAACCATCAGCATCTTTCTCGTCTTCATATTTTCATCATTTTGTTTATAATTTGGTAGTGATCTCATTCAAGCCTTTATCCTTCAACTCATTTTGACCGATTGATCATCTCCCTTCACTAAATCCAGCCTCCCTTCCGAGCTCCGCACAATCGTCCTCCTCATCGCATACCGAGCGCCTGTACGAGTACGACCAGCATCCAGTCAGCCATGATCTCCCTCACCACACAGCCAGACGGCTCGCCCTCCAGCAGGATACAGGCTGTCGTGCAGCCCTCCTCCGCGCGGGTCGTCCCCAAGCCCGTTCCCGAGGCGCAGCTCCGCGACCCGCGCGGCTACCAGATGGAAGCCATCCGGAAGCGCTTCAAGCCCACCGAGTCCACAGCAGCAGACGGCGCCACCTCCTTGGTCCTCAAGCTCAAGCCCTCAGACCCGGACTTCCCCTTCGAGCTCGTTGCCCTGGAATGCGACATCCGCGTGCCACAGGCCTACCCGGAGCAAAGACCGGAACTGCGCGTGAGGAATAAGGACATCCCCAGGGGTTTCAGCATCAACATCGAGAGAGGATTCGCCAGACTCGCAGAGGAGAAGAGGGAATCTACCCTTCTGGCCTTGGTCCACGCCCTGGATCGGAACCTGGAAGGCTTCCTGTCCGAGCAGAAGGTAGAGACGGTCAAGCTCGTGCCCGTCAAGGACACGCGACATCTCGACGCCGCGGTCGAAAAGGGCAAAGCAGCAGTAGCAGCACCAGCACCAGCAGCCGCCGCCGCCCCTTCAGAGCCAGAGCCAGAGCCAATCCCCGTACCGCAACCAGCGAGACGCTATGTCCCCGAGCCTTCGTACTCGAGGCAGCAGATCAACGACGCCAAGCTGCGCCGCGCTCAGGAGATCCGCCAGCTCGAGTCCAGGATGGGGAGGCTGCCCCAGTTCCGGCGCTCGGCGGACGGCGTCATCTTCACGCTGCCCATCGAGCCGAAGCGTCGTGCCGATCTGCCCCAGGGCCTCCACTCGGTCAGCAGCATCCACCTCGTCATCCCGCTGCTCTATCCCCTGCAGCAGCTGCGCGTACAGCTCAACGAGGCGGACGCGAGTGATGCGGAGCCCGTGGAGGACCTGTTTGCCGAAAAGGCGGCGGAGCAGAGGCAGATGACGCTTATGAGCCACGTCAACTATCTCGCCCAAAACCTCCATCTCCTGGCAAGGCAGGCCCGCGCTTTGCTGAACGCTGAACAATCAGTGACATCTAGTCAACTGAAGCAGCAGCAGAAGCAGCAGCAGCAGCAGCAACAACAGCCCAGGGATCAGAGCGGAAACGTTGGCCTAGCGTCTTCCACAGAGACAAAAGGCCACATTCAAGTCATACAGCGACCACCAGAGTGGACATTGTCTACGGGCGACGATGATTCGGGGGACGACTCGTCCGAGTATGACGAAGAAGGGGAGGGAGGGGGAGCGGCGTTGGAGGAGAAAGAGGAGCAGGAGGAGGAGGAGGAGGAGGAGGAGCAGGCTGCCCCCTTGCCCCAAAAGGAGCAAGTAGAGCACGGCACCATGATCTCCTTCCCCTCGATCGAGCTCATCGGCGTCGAGCTCCTGCAAGTCTCCCTGCTCAGCCTGAGCGTCAAGTGCGAGCGGTGCAAGACCCCAAACGACATGACGGGTCTCAAGCCCGGGTTCGAGAAGACGACGAGCTGCCGCAAATGCGCCGTCCCCCTGGCCGCCAAGTTCCACCAGCAGCTCGTGCATGCGAACTCGCCCCGCGCGGGCTTCATCGACCTGTCCGGCTGCAAGGTCTCCGACATGCTGCCGAGCACGTTCGTCCCGACGTGCTCCCGGTGCTCGACGCCGGGGGCGGGTCTGGTGTCCGTCCGCGGCGAGACGACGACCAACGTGTGCCGCGAGTGCCACGGCCGGTTCACCTTCAAGATCGCGCAGGTCAAGTTCCTCTTCGTGTCGCCGGGCGCGCTGCCGCCGCCGGACGAGGGCGGGCTGCGCCGCCGGCAGCAGCAGCAGCGGGAGCGGCTTGGCCTGCATGCGGGGGAGCCGCTGCCGGGCCGGGGCGCGTGCGAGCACTACCGCAAGTCGTTCCGGTGGTTCCGGTTCGGGTGCTGCGGCAGGGTGCACGCGTGCGACCGGTGCCACGACGCGGCGGAGGACCACATCAACGAGTGGGCCAACAGGATGATCTGCGGGTGGTGCAGCCGCGAGCAGAACTACGCGGTCGAGGCGTGCCTGTTCTGCGGGCGCAGCGTCATCGGCAAGAAGGGGAGGGGGTTCTGGGAGGGGGGCAAGGGCACGAGGGACCAGAGGATGATGAGCCGCAAGGATCCGAGGAAGTACAAGCGGCTGGGGAAGAAGCAGTGATTTCGGGCAGGGTCCATCCATCCCCACGACCAGGTGGTTTACATGAAAGCCTGGGCGGAGAAATAGATCCCAACATTTCGCCGATGATCGGCTCCTGGAAGTAATTTCCCGGACTCTCCGTGAACGTCCATCCACAGCATTTCAGAAACGGGAACATAAAACATAAAAAAAAGAGAAAATAATAATAAAACATTTATCACAATTAATCTATTTCCCCGTGAGTTCATCTCGAATCACAAGAGCATCATCCACACACCATAAGGCGGACTACCTCTTCCAGACACCCGCACCCTGCGTATTCTACGCATCATCCCGAAGCCCCCCCCCCGCGCGCGCGGCCCCATACCCCAGACCGTCGGCCGGCGCCCGCCCGGCAAAGACGGGACCTAAAAGCCGTGCTGGTAGCCCACCATCTCCTCTCCCGCTCCCCGTCCGGGAACCCGGCGCCGCAGCCAGGGTTAGTAACCCTGAGAGATGGTCAAAATATACATGTCAGATGTACATTTTGCATGAGGTGCGCCCCGCAAGTGGATCCCGCGACTTATCATCACGTGGGAGGGGCAATCGCTGCTTTGTCGAAAATCAGCCCCGCATTCAACATCGCGAACGCAGATCGACCCAACTTCAAGGGAGTCATCCAGATCCAGGTGCTCTCCATCGGCGACTCGCCTTTTCCCTCCGCGCGCAGAAGCACCTACAGACTCGTCGTCGCCCTCATCCTCCTCGCCGTCGAAGTCGCAGTTTCGAGCAGTAGCAGCAGCAGCAGCAGCAGCAGCAGCCGCCAAGATGGCCGAGCAAACCCCCAACCCGCCGATCGTCCCCGTCGTCGTCGCCGACGCCATCGCCAACGCCAACGCCAACGCCGACGCCGAAGCCAAGCCCGACGGCGAGGTCTCCAAGAAGGCCGCCAAGAAGGCCGCGGCCAAGGCGCAGAAGGAGGCCCTCAAGGCCCAGCGCGCCGCGGAGCGCGAGGCCGCCGCGGCCGCGTCCGGCGCCGCCAAGGCCGAGCCCACCGAGGACCTGGCCCGGGACAACTACGGCGCCGGGGAGCCGCGGCTCTCCCCCGGCGCGGACGACGTGCAGCTGCGCGCGCTGGGCGCGGGCGACGTGGACCGCGTCGTGGTGCTGCGCGCGTGGGTGCAGAACGTGCGCATGCAGGGCGCCAAGATGGCGTTCCTCGAGCTGCGCGAGGAGGGCAACTGGGCGGTGCAGGGCGTGGTGGCCGCGACGGGGCCGGATGCCGCGGGGGAGCACGTCGTCTCGCGGCCCATGGTCAAGTGGATCGGCGGCATCGCGGCCGAGAGCTTCGTCGTCGTCGAGGCCGTCGTGCGGAAGCCCCTCGAGAGCATCAAGAGCTGCAGGGTGTCGGAGCTCGAGCTGCACATCCGAAAGTGCTTCGTCGTCGCCGCCGCGCCGGCCATGCTCGGCATGACGCTCGCCGCGGCGAACAGGGCCGTGACCAACTTCAGCGACGAGGATGCCGCCGCGGGCGTGGCCGTGGCGGACAAGCCCGAGGACAAGGCTGCGGATTCTGCGATCCCCGCGGCGACGATGCTGACGCACCTGGACAACATCGTCATGCACAAGCGCGCCCCTGTTCAGCAGGCCATTGCGGTTTGTCCTTCTTTTTTTTTTTTTTCCTTGGGACGGAAAAACAGGCTGGCAATCGTGGATGCTGACGAGATGACAGGATGTCCGTGCCGAGGCCAAGGAGCTGTTCCGGTCGTACCTCCGGTCCAAGGGCTTCAAGGAGTTCGAGCCGCCGTGCCTGATCGGTGCCGCGTCCGAGGGCGGAGCCAACGTCTTCCGCCTGCCGTACTTTGGCCAGGAGGCCTTCCTCGCGCAGTCGCCGCAGTTCTACAAGCAGATGGAGATTGCCGGAGGCCGCAAGCGCGTGTACAGCGTCGGGCCCGTGTTCCGGGCGGAGAACTCCAACACGCCGAGACACATGACCGAGGTTGGTGCTGAGGCCCGACGATCCCCGGTTTGAGAGTGGGGAGCTGACGGCTGCGTTCTAGTTCACCGGTCTCGATATGGAGATGGAGATCCAGAAGGACTACAGCGAGGTGTTGCTGATGCTGGAGGGCGTGCTGCTGCACATTTTCCGCGGCATCAAGGGTACGTCGCCCCCCC
>NQYQ01000038.1:103680-130947 GCA_003055925.1 Escovopsis sp. Ae720 | reverse complement strand
AGAGGGAGTGGGAGTGGGAGTGGAAAATGGGAGTGAGATTGAGATTGATCAATCAATGTGTGGGAGTGGGAAAAAGATGGATGGATGTGCTTGTGAAGACGGTGATGGGGGAGAGGGAGAGGGAGAGGGAGTGGGAGAATTAAGAAGATGGGGAGTGGGAAGATCCAGGATCCATGGATGGATCAAATCAATTGATTGATGGAGGGATTGATGGATTGATTCGGAGGGAGTGCCAGGAAAGTGCGTGCGGATTTGTGCGCGAGTGTGTGTGTGGTCGGTCGGTGTACTAATGTATGTATTGATGTATGTGCCAAAGTACCTTTTTTTTTTTTTTTGTTTTCCGCGATCGTACCTGCCCGAGATACAGGTACGTACTCTAAGTACTAGAGGTTGAAAACAGACACTGCAGCCTGAGGTGGGCTCTGGCTCTGGCTCTGGCTCTGGCTCTGGCTCTGGCAGCAAGTGGCAGCAGTGGCAGCAGAGACGGGACCAACCAACTTGAACTGGCAAGAGACTGCCAGGAGCCCTTTCGTCCAACGAGGGCTCGAGGGCGTCGCAAGGGCAAGGGCAGGCACGTTAGTAGCCCCGTCCCTGCCATGACTGACCTCATACCCCGGGCGTGGCTGCTGTATTCCAGCGCCTGGGTGGGTGTGGGGGGGGGGGGAGGGGGGAAAGAGGGAAGAGGGGGGTGTGCATCTTCCACGGAGTACGAGTACCTCTCGTCCTCATACTCATAGTACTACTACCACCTGTACCTGTACTCGTACCGAGGGGGCGTGCACGGTGGAATGCACGTACCTCGGTGCCAGGTCCTCTCGAATTTCGCACCGATCGCTGGCACTTGGGGTACTCGTACTTGTACCTCCTCTCCGCACCCGCCGTCCGCGGCTCACTGCAGTCACCAGAGCCAGAGCCCTCACTGAGATTGCCAGACATTGACATGGACATTGGACCTGGCAATTGGAGCGGGCTCTTCTCAAGCCAGTGCTCAACTCTCGGATGCTCTCGCGCGTGCACCCTCTCGCCGCCATCCCCCCCAGCACACGAGGAGAATGGCGGCGGCTCCAGGCACGGCGACATGTGCATATGTAGGTCTCTCTCTCTCTCTCTCTCTCTCTCTCTCTCTCTCCCCCCCCCTTGCCAAACCACTTGTCAAAGCCACTGTGGTCGGCTGTCGAGGCAAGGAATGAGGATCGATACTCGTCCTCGTCCCTTTTCTCGCACAAATCGTTTGTACGAGTACTCGTACTAATCATGCTACTACTACTACTACTACTACTCGTACAGCTTCCCCCCCGGTCGCTACTAAAGGGGGAGTTGAAATCTCAAAGGGCGAAATGCCCGCACTGCCCGCCCGTCACGAGTCCCGGTATCGGTATTGGGTACGGAGTACTCCGTACCTCCAAGGGCTCTCATCAAAGTCCCGCGCCAAGTTTTACTCCGCATCCGAGTCGCCCAAATGCCAGGTACGGAGTACTCCGTACAGGTACTCCGTCCCTCCTAGGCTCTCAGTGAAGTCCCCGTCCACTGGCAATGCCCGAAAGTGTCAAAGTCCCCTCTTTTTTTTTTTTTTTTTTTTTTTTTTGGCGCGGCACAATTTGGCCGCACACGGTCTAGCGCTCCACGTTCGGCCAGCCACGCCTCTTGCCCCAAAGAGGTATCAGTAAGCACGGCCCTGGCGGATACATACTCCCTCTTCAGGTCTAGTGGCAGTCTCGGAGCGCTAGTCCCCATGGGGCCGCCAGCTCACGGTCCGCGTCGCTCTTTCCCCTCTCCGGCCGCGTTCGTGGAGTCTGACAAGCCACGACCGGCGCGATCATGTGACGGCGGTGCCGTTTTGCTCTCGGCCCTTTCAATGCCTGTGAAGTCTTCAACTTTGAGTCCGAGTCCATCAATCCCACTCGAGATGCCTCAATTTCCAGCCTTACGGCGCTCCGTACTCGTACCTGCTAACCCACCCCTACCGGTAGTAGTAGTACTACTACTACGGAGTACTACGTACTACCTACTCCGTACTAGTAACTACGGAGTATCGTCCGCCAATGTCACTGCCGTCGTTTGTCGGCGCCGAGGCTTCTTTTCTGGTTCTATTGTCTCTGCCGCGCTCCGCCAGCAGGCAATGAATCGCATCACCTCCTTTTGCCCAGTGGTTCCTCGGGTCGGCGGGCGGCTCCCCATATTCATTGACTGATTGATGTTCTTTCCATCAATCCTTCCATTCTTTGTGCGCCGCTTGAATCAGCGTCTCCAACGCACTTCATTCCTGCAAAGTCCGAAAGCCGAGGCCTGACATGTACATACATACTCCGTACGAGTACAGAAGCGCGCCCCACGAGTAGTACTCGCCGCGGTCCTGACATTGATCTCGGCTGCCTCCCGTTGCCTGTAGCGGTAACGACGGAGTACTCGTACCCCGTACTGCCTCACGAATCCACGGAAAACTCCGTATGACTCCCATCATACGAAGACAAGTCGTAGTACGGAGTGCTCCGCCGGGGCGAGGCCTGCCTCTGGTCCTGACCTCATCGCCTCGCAACAGGGTTAGTAGGCTACGAGTACTCGTACTCGTATGTACGGAGCACCACCGCTCGGCAGCCTCGGGGCCACGGGCGAGCCAAGCGCCCGCGGGCTTGATCCACCACCATCATCATCGATACTCGTACATACATGCCTCCCCCACGTATCCTTCGTAAACAATGACGGATGCAGTCGTACTGGTATAGAAAAACACGAGAGAATGGCCCATGGTAAACCCCCCTCGCGAACGGCACAGGGGGCTGCGCAGCTCGCGGGTCGCAGCAAACAAAATCCTCCACCGAGTCCCCCCTCCTCGCCCCTCCCGGCCTGTCACCCGGACATTGCCCTCAGCGACACGGCAGCGATCGTGCGGTACGGAGCGGGTCATGACTGCGTTCGAGTGCGCCACCGCGAGGGGCTGAATCGTTTGACCCCAAATCCCAAGTCCGTCGCGATCCCGTTTTTTTTTCTCGAAACAAATCACCACGGGAGAAAGGATATTGGGGAGAGGGGGGGGGGGGGGGGGGGGGGGGGGGGGGGGGGGGTGCGTGGGCGCGGGCTTACGACCGAATTGAATGGATTGATGATGGATTTGGTGATGTCTCTCCAACAAGAGCACGGCGCTCGTCGATCCGGCGAATTACAGCACACGACGGCGCTGTCCGCTCGCTGCTGCTCGTCAGCGGACCGCAAATCATCATGGCGAATCCCTCAGCTCACTTAGTACTCGTACGGAGAACGAGCACTGCGTACTGCGTACTCCGTACTACTGCGTGAATACTCCATCCAGCAGGCCCATTCATAGTACGGAGTGCGTGCCGCCGAGAGTGTGACGTCCCCGTTTGGCCCTTCGGGGGCCGTGATCCGTGTTCCCCTGGAGCTCTGATTGAACGACGGGGATGGGATGCCGGCGATCCAGCGAACCTGCTCAGGTGACTTGCTCCGTGTGCGAATGGCTTACAGAAGGATCGCCTGTTTTCGCCTCGACCGGCCACGGCCATGTTCGTCCGGTCCATGATTACGGCGTGCTCGCCTGGGCCGGCGTCCATTGGCTTTCGGCGGATCCTCGTCCAGATCATGAGCTTCGTCCCGAGACCCTGTCTCTCTCCCCCCCCCCCTTCTCTTCCCCCCTTCCTCTCCTTCTCAAAGGGCCGTTGAGGAGTTGGCGGCCGGGAAAATACGGGAGTACCTCGAGTGCTCGACCAGCCTGAGGTTCCAGCCGAGAAGGGCGGCAAAGGATGGCCCTCTTCCTCCAGTCCTCCCGCCCTCGCGGGGGTTGCCTTGCCTTGTTGCCGTCATTCGAAGTCTCAACACAGCTCGAGCACGAGTTCCGTCCCCCATACGCAGTACTCGTAAGCGTACCCGTACTCGTAAGCCGAGCCGTACCGCACCTCGTGCTCCGTGTGATGTGCTCCCTCGAGAGTTCCATCCTCAACTCCATGAGGAGCTTCCGTGATCCCCATCGACCTGCAGCCCGCGCGCCGCCGACGGCGCCTGTGTCGCTGCGCCTGACCTTCCCATTCCCCCCAATCGACGTCTCCCTCGCTTCTCTCCTGCGCGCCACTGGACGAGATTACTCCGCGCCAGCCAGCTCGAAAGGAAAGAAAAGCCCCCCCGCCCTCTCAGTCCACATCCACATCATCCATCATACCCAGCCAGCCAGCCAGCCTCAGGGCGGGCCGGCGTAGCACCAGACATCTTCGAAACACAGAAACCTGCCCTATCGTCTTCCCGCATCGGGCCTGTGGGAGAGATCATGGGGTAGCATCAGCATCTATGCGGTGCCGGGCCTCATGCTAACGCGGAGCCTCCTCGCATCTGCGCTCGACGGCGGCGCCAGGCAGACGCATTCGGGTTTTGCCCACTGGCACGGCGCCTGCCCATTGCCGCGGATGGTCAGCCTATGGATGAATATTTTTTTTTTCCTCAGTCCCCCCGTCCTCCTATTTTTTTTTGGGAGGGGGGCGGGGGTGACGGAGTAGTATTCTCACCTTTCCGCGCCCGTCCACAATTGATCCCTCTTTTTTATCGAGCATTAAGCATCAATTATTCTCGCCGTGATGGGAGGGGAGGGGGGGGGCGTGAGTGTGTGTGGGCGAGGAGGAGAGTGGGTGACATTGGGGACCTGCTCGCCCAGTCCCTTGGCGCCAACGCACCAGACGGGCCCTGCGACATTCTTTTTTGGCTCCAGAGGAGGTGGTCACCTGTCCGATTTCTGCTTGACCTCTCTCTTTTCTTCCTTCACCCCGTCCCATCACGACGTCTTCCCTATAGGGTGCAAACAAAGGCAGCAACGCCGCACAGGACAAAAAGAAAGAAAGATCCAATACATCCATCAATCAATCAATACATCAGGATGTGATCAATGTCAAGAAGGACAAAAAGAAAGACCAATGATTGAAAGAAAAGGAAGAAAAGGAAGAAAACAAGCTGTGGCGTTAGCAATTGATAACGGGATGCCTGAGACTTGAGTCACGTCCGAAGCAGGAGCACTGGACAGTGCTTTCTTCCTTCTCTTTGTCTCTGAAGCTGGAGGGCGGAGGGAGAAGGAGCGACGAGGCTCTCCCGGTTGTTGATGCCATCGTGAGGAAGGTACGGAGTATCTCGAACAGGAAGAGCAACCGCGGCCCAAAAAGGTCTTGCCCAGAATTCGTACTGTGTCGAAGTGATCTACCAAGGGGGGAAAGCGCGACGGAAAGATTGATCCATCCATTCTCGGCGTGACCACGAATGTTCTCGCGACGAACGCATCAATCCATCAATCAATGGATCAATGGATCATTCGGGACTGGATTGAATCAATTGATTGATTCCTTCTCGCAAACGGTCCATTGTGCACCGCAGCCTCGAACAGAACAAGCCCCGAAAGTGCGCCATCGCCAAACGGCATGCAACGGACAACGGAGGAGAGAGAAAAACGGGCAGAGACAGAAAAGAGACAGAAAAGAGAACCGGAATCATGCACGGAGCACCCGCCTGCAGGGACCTCCAGAAACACGCCGCGGTCACCGGGTGTCAGCAGGACAGCCAAAAGGAGGAAATCATGGAAACGCAGCGAGACGAGAATCTGCCAACGCATCGCTCTCTGCCGCATGACCCCTTCAGGAGGGGGGGGGGGGGGGGGCGCCGGCCCTTCTTCTTCTTTTTCTCTCTCTCTCTCTCAATGTGTTTGCATGATACTAACGAAAACAGGGGGGGTGTTCGGGGTACTATCACGTACCTTTGTATGTATGTACGAGTACGAGTACGGACGACGACAACGACGACGGACGACAGCACCTGCATGACGCCTCCGCACACACTTGAACAAGGCTGATGATGCTTCTGCATTGATCGATCCTACCGAGACGGCCATGGGAGAACACCTTCAGAGGGAAACGCGAAACGACTAAGACGCAATCGATGCGCAGGTGTCGCAAAAAAAAAAAAAAAGGTCGCAGGAGGAAGGCCTCACGAGCGCCTGGTGATGGATGGGCAGACAGCACGGCTATCCGGGCCTGCTCAGGATGCAGATTTCAGGCTGCTTGTGACTTCTTCGGTTTTTTCGGTCCGTTGAGGTCGTTTACGTCAAAGAGGGTTGCCGAGCGCCGGAGATGACGGCGGCCTCTACGAATCGGGCAACCATCAGCGGCGGCCCTGGGGCCCGTGGAGGGAGAGGGAGAACTCGAAGGGAAGAGAAGGGAAGAGAGAAGCAAAGCAGGGAAAGGCAAAGATGGGGAGGCAAAGGGGTCAGAATAGCCTCAATCCTTCGACGACAAGGCAATCTCGATCAACAGCCTCGAGCGCGCGGCGCGCGCATCTCGCCACCGCGCCCATCGCCGAAACCCACCTGACACCATACATCAATGATCCATACGAGTACGGGTTACATGCTCCGTACTTCGTCCGGGCACATACCTTATGGATCAATGATACCTCGACTGTGCGAGTAACCCCGAGTAAGGCCAGCTCAGATCCCCGGAGCGCCAGATTGATGCATCATCGATGCTCCGTCGAGATCCATCGACCGCCCATCCACAGGGCGATGGAGACAGTATAGTGCCGCCGCGATCCTGTCGTCCCGAAGTCTGTGACACGCATGGATGGATGGGATGGGCCGTGGACGCCCGCCCTGTCCGTATGTACGTGCGGAGCGCGGTACGAGTACGAGCAGCGCCTGGCGTGTGGGACAGGCCCTTCCCCCCCCCCGGGACGACTCAATTAGCTGGTGCCTCTCCCCCACGGGGTAAGACGTCCCGTCGATCTAGTTCGAATCTGGCATGCCAGTGATGCCGGCGACAGCATCATTCCTCCATGGCACATCATTCCCCTGCCCGGCCCGGCGCAAACAAGAGTCATCGAGCCCACCTACCTGCCGCTCTCGACCCGGGTGAATCTTGAATATATAAATTTTTTTTTCTTTCTGCATGACACCACGGCGCGCTACCGTCTTACCCATTCACTTCTCATTTCCGATTTTTTTTCATTTATTTTTTTCCTTTTTCTATTTTATCGTTTTCTTGAAAATCATCACCTTTCTGGATGACTTCCATCTCAAGGAGGTGGAAGTCAAAGAGAGGGGAGGAGGGGGGGGGGGGGTCATGACTGGTGGGGTTAGGTTCCTCGGATCGTTTGGTTCTCGAGCCTCCACGCTTCAATATCACAGCCACGGGACGGCAAGCGGGGGGAACGCAGCACACGGGGCCCATGACGCGGAAGCACCTCGATCGTGGTGAGAGCTCGACTCGTGTCTCGTCTGCTACGAGTACGAGTACGAGTACCATTACACCCTCCCCCATTTCCCAAGTTATGTCCCTGGGATCGCATCCATTCTCCTCCTTCTCACTTCAAGCAAGCGCTGCTACTGGTACTCGTTTTCCGTGCTCGCACCGAGTACTCCGTACGAGTACTGCTTTTCCCCGTCGAGCCGAGCACCTCAGAGCCTCGGGGCACGGCGGCCGGGATCCATGGATCTGTCTCTTGTGGTGACACGCGCGGCAAAAGTTGCCCGCTGCACTTGCACTCGCACTCGAACCTCCCGAGGGGGGGGGGCAGGACAGCCCTGAAGGTTTAGCCGCCTGGGGGGAAAAGGGGGGGGGGCAATGCACGGCCGCGACAGCACGGAGACGGAGGGAGAGTGGATGGAGAGAGAGAGAGAGAGAGAGAGAGAGAGACTTGTTGTTTGCCCTGCGCATATTGATCGATGTGTTGACGTGAAGAGGGGGGGTTCGCTAGGATTCAGTAGGCGGTTCTGTGTGTCTGGGGTGTCTGGCCGCGACGAGCCGCGCGAGGCCATGTATGTATCCGTATGTATGTCTGGTAGGTTTTTTATTTTATTTTATTCATTTTATTTTTTTTTTCTTTCTTCTCTTTCCCCTTTCGCATCATGACGTGCGGACGCGGGCCCGAGATTCGGAACCTGGAATGGGAGGGGCGAGGAGAAGGCAAGGCAGCGAGGGAGGAATGATGCGGGCATGTCCACCACCGACGAGGGCAGCTCTCTATCATGGATGGATCATGGATCAATTTGATGAAGCGCGCTTCGCAACCCGCAATCCTCGACCCCGTCACGCATTATTGTTGTTGTCTGTCCTCCCATGCCCAGGCCCCCACCGATCGAGCCCATCCACGTCCCATCTCGCATCCCGATCGCCTGCGGCACCAACACAACCCATTCATTGCAGTGAGGGCGAGGCCTCCCACGGTCTTGTCAAACAAACATGGCATTGGGGGTCGCTGGTGGCGGATTGGGTAATGTTGTTTGCAGCGCTGTCGGTTGGGCACTCCAACATGCCCTGCGCTGCCCCGGTGCGAGCATTGCGAGCACGAGCACGAGCACCCGAGCCGTCCGCAGTGTTGATGGCATTGATGTTTTGATGTATTGTTGATACTACTACTCGTGGTGTCCCGGACTGCTACCATATGTACATACATACTCCATCAACAGCCAGGTGACTCGGGCTCGGATGAGTGTTTGGGACGTATCAAGTATGTACGAGTAGTAGTACTCCGTACATTGCAGACACCTACGAGTACTACTATGTAGTACTACTACTAGTATGAATGTATCAAATCAATATGTATTGATGTAGGCACGCGCATTCCTCGAGGGCGACGGACACGTATCCGGGCATGGCATGGCATGGCATGGCAGGGCGCGGCATGGCATGGTAGGGCAGGGCAGGGCAGGGCAGGCGCGCGGGCATGGTGTCGATGTCGAGATGATGCGCATAACGGATGAGACAGACAGCGCGGCGCGCGTTGTTGCGTCCGGCGGGCGAGTGAGGAGGAGGAGGAGGAGGAGGAGGAGGAGGAGGTTTACGAGATAGTCTACTGGTAGTGGGTAGAGGAGGAGGAGGGATTGCGGCTCTTGATGAGCTGTCGTGGGTTGGTTTGACGTAACGTTGGGTGAGAGGCCATCTTCCCGTGTTCCTAATCCACCTGGCCTGACAGTCAAGCTCTCTCCTGTTCTCGAGGGCTCTCCGTCTTCGTCTTCTTCTCGGCCCGGATGAAGCGTGAGGAGGTGAGCGTTCATACGAGTACATACATGGATGAATCTAAAGGTATACGGACCATGGATTGATCCACTGCCATTGAGGATTGAGGTATTCCCGCGGCCATGAGCCGCCCCGTGATCTGCGGCGCATTCGCGACGGGCATCCATTGGTTCGGGGGATCTACGAGTAGCACGGAGTAGTAGTAGAGTTAATCGATTGAAGTTATTGATTGATGTATTGGCGTATTTCCATTTCAATCCCATCAATGGATGGTCGAATTGATCGTCCATCCAGCGCAGATCAGATCCGCCACTGGCACCCCCGTCAGGCGTGGGGCATCGGTTGCTCGGCTGGAGGATTATTGATGGGACCTTTTGGGCACATACCTGTATTTCTCATTCAACAAAATGTCTACATCTACATCACTGTCTACCCTGCCCGTTCAAGGTCAGTTGTCGCCGAATGTCAACGGGTCGCGAGTGGCACGGGCTTGTGGCCAGGAACCGATGGTGAATTTTTTGAGGTCATGCGTGACCGTGAATTCCCAAGTACGGCGTAGCGAGAGACATTGATTATGGATGGATGGATGGATGGATGGATGGATCAACTAATCAATTCAACTTGAATGAAGGTGAAGGCATCATCGTCTTCATCTTTGGATCGAGGAAGGAAGACACGAGCTCGGAACTTCTCTTAACTTCTACTCGTACAATACGAATAAGGCAAGAGGTACGTACTCCCGCGAGGGGGCCAGACGGGACAACTCACTGTGTGTGCGTGTGTGTATTTAGACCGTTTCTGGACTAGCGTGTTATTGGCGGATAGACAAGGGGGCAACTTGGACTTTAAATCGAGAGAGACTTTTGGATGGAAAAGATGGGATGGGATGGATTGGCCAGGCACGGCATATGCGGTTGTGTTTTCGTTGTCTTGGATTGAGTTGATCTGATGGATGGATGGCACGATTTGCACCGAAAAGAACATGGATACAGCACGGTAAAGGACAGCTTCAATGAGCCCTCTGACATCTCAAGATCGATCGATCGATTCATTCGATTCGCGATGGGTCATTCCGCGCATCATTCTCAAATCCATCCATCCATCCATCCATCCATCCATCCATTGATCCATCAACATCGACACATCATCTCCCTCATCGCCCTCATCGCCCTCATCGCCCTTTGCAATGCACAGACGCTCGTTTGTCCTCAAACCTTTTGATCCATCAATCCATATTCATCAATGTCCTCAATCACCAACACGATCCCAGACCAAGAGCCAGAGCCACCCTATACGAGTAGGATTGACTTGTATTTGCATTGATACCTCAATATGTTGTGTACTCGTACATACATTACTTGAGGCCTCCTCCCGCACCATCCATCTTCACTCATCATCATCTTCACTCATCATCATCATCACCACCATCACAAATGACAGCCTCTAGTCCAGAGCCCAGTCCCTTTGCACCATCTTGTCTCGCCTCGCCTTCACTCTCTCCCCTCCCTTTGCGCACAGTCACGGCCCGAGCACATTCAAAAGCACATTAGACTCTAGCTAGCTCTACCTACTCCGTACTCGTACAACTCTTTCGACTCTAGCTTACCTGTATGTATGTTGGCTCCACGGCTCGAGCTCCATCCATCCATCCATCCCCTTTGCATCTCGTGTCTCGTGTCTCGCGCCTCGCGTCTCGCGTATCGCTCTCGAGTGCTGTCTCACGTCCGCCCATCCGCCCTTTGGCTCGCAGTGGATCAGATCAATGCATCTCATGTCTGCGGAGTCGCCTCCCGCGGATCGCCGTTGTCTCCGATATGCTTGGACCGCCGATGGCTGTCGGGCGCGACGTCTCGGAGGCCCTGCCTCGACGACGCATCTCGAGATCGGAGACATGGATGGATGGATGGATGGATCAACTGTCAACTCCTACCTGTCAATTTCCCCAGTCTTGGATCGGGCTCTTACCAACAGAGCTGAGTACCTGTATTTGATCAATCCGTTGATCCTTGATCCATCAATCCATCCATACGGAGTAGAGATACGGACTACTGAGATGGGGGGCCATTTTAGCTCTCATTGATGCTCCCCATCGCCAACAGCCCTTCCCTTGCTCACCTCGACCTCATCTCCCGGCCTCATTCCTCGAGACTTGTGCTCATGATCGCGCACGTCAGAGACACGATCGCCCGCGACCTCTGACTCTGGCTCTCGCTTTGACTCTCGCTTTGACTCTCGCTCCCACTTTTGACTCTCACTCACTCACTCGCTCACTCACTCACTCACTCACTCCCACTTACTCACTCCCACTTTTACTCACTCCCACTCACCCACTCCATCTCCATCTCTTTATGCTCAATGTCTCTGGCCTCCCTTGCGCCCTTGAATCCGGGGCGGGCCAGTGCATGCATGTATGTACCTGTATCTGTATGTATGTACTCGTAGTTTGAACAAAACATCAAAACATCAAAACAATTGATCCATTGATCCATCAAAAAAAATCAAGACCAGGGATCGTCTACCGATCAGGAATAGAGTCACGCAAGGGCACCCAAAGGGTTCCCAACTCCTGCCAGTCATGTCATGCCCATCCATGATCCATCAAATCAGATCGAATCGAATTGAATCAATCCATACCTGAACTTGCGGGGAGGAGACATCAAATGATGGATGGAGTTGACACAAGGGAGAGGATCTTCAGGGCCAGACACTGCATCAAGACGAACGAATCCCTCCTTCATCCAATATCCTCTCTTGTACGGTAGATCTATTCCTTTTCCTTTTCCTTTTTTTTATTTATTTTTTTTTTAATTCTTAATTTTCAAAATATACATCTATTTTTGACTTCTTCTTCTTTTTGATTCCTCCTTCCCCTCTCATCATGCAGCCTCGGCAAGCCACACCAGCGTGTCGTGTCGTGTCGAGCGTGGCTGTGGACGGCGGACCGTGGACGGATGGACGGATTGGACGTGGATCAATCTCCATGCATGAACAGCAGCGTCCACATTCAAGAGAATCGAGGGATCCACGATGCATTTGTTGCTGCATTTGATTCATCCGCCTCACTACTCGTACTCGAACATACATACTCCGTACTCCGTACATACAAGGCCGTATGATGCCGCGTGAATTGTGTCCAACGCCGTGTCCCCGCCGCGGACGGGATGCCTCTCTCGCTTCCCTTTCCCGCTTCCGGCCGCCGCGCTCCGCCAGACCCTCGCACAGGCATCCATTCATACTTCATACTCCATACTCCATACTCCATACTCCATGAGACCCCAATACCCCAGTGTCCAGTGTCCAGTGTCCAGTGTCCAGTGTCTCGCGCCTCGCCGATCGTCTGTTTTTACCAGTACGAGTACTCCGTACATACGAGTACAGGTAATCCCTCTCTCTCCCATCAACGGACCCCAAACAACGTCTGGGGAGTCATCCGGCGTCCTGCACCTCCTTCGCCGGCGTGCCATTGCATGGATCCATCCATCCATCCATCCATTTACATACGTGTCTCCAGCCACGGCGCTGCCCGAGCTCGCTCGTGAGCCATCGCCGGCGCACACGTGAGTCCCCGTCCGATGGATATGGATGTGCCGTGAGCTGTCCGCTGTCCGCTGTCTGCTGTCTGCTGTCTGCCGAGAGGTGCATGCCCACACTCCATACTCCGTACTTTCGTCCATGTCAAGAACAGTCCCATACATACTAGGCATCGTAGGTATCGGTCCTTGAGACGCAAACAAGCGGTCAGGTCAGCCTCGCCTTGTGACCTCGGCGGCAGCGGCCCTTCTGAAACCCACGAGGCACACTCAGCTCCTCCGCCCGAGTCCCGCCTCGACCCCCTTGCGGCACGAGTTTCCCTCAACATCGATCCATCCATTGGTATAGCCCGTACGGAGTACATACTTCGCAGATGAGAGCTTTCATACAGGTACATACATACATACTCCGTACGTACAGAGTGGTTTGTTCGCTAGGAGGCTGCTGTTCCGGGGACACATCACCAGGATGATCCAGATGCGGCCGAGGCGAACACCTGATCAGCCCTCATCTCGCGGGGGGGAAGGGCAATGCACTCGTACCTGTATTACGAGTATTAGGATCCAAAGACGCCAGCGGCTTGGCACTGGATTCTCCGCCATGGATCATTCGTACGAGTACAGGCGAGTGCTCCATGTGCGGAGTACGAGTCCGAGTAACTCATCGACACGAGCATGACCTTGTTGGGGTCCGTCCGGCACTGATGGCCTGCCCGGCCTGCTCGCCGCCCCCCGCCCTCGCCCCGGAGGCCCGGCAGATTTCCGCCCTGGCTTCCCCGTGCATCTCGGCAGCTGCTAGGTCTGCGAGCGTGAGCCGCGCGAAGCCGCGGAGGCTCATTATATTGACTACCAGTAGTACTCCCTACTACTTGTACTTGTATTCGTACCGGTAGTACAGGTAAGAACCCGCTCCCAGGTACTCGCACTCGTATGGAGGAGTCCGACTCCCAGTATCCATCTCCCCTGCGATCAGCCTGACGGGGAAGAGGGGAACCGCGGCTGCGAGGCATCGCTGCAGGACTGCGAGGGCCGTGATGATGCGCGTCATGGCCGGTAACTCGTACTCGTACTCGTACTCCGTACTCCGTACATACTCTCTCTGAGGACCGAGTGTGAGTACGGAGTACGGAGTACCAGGCGTGGCGCATCCTCGGCCGCACGTCCGCCGGTCGGTCCGGGGCGTGCTGACCGGCGCGGGATGGAATGGGCTCGTTCGCAGTCTGCCCGAGCACTTTCGTACGAGTACGAGCACTCCGTGCTATACGCGGGCTACCTACTTACCTAGTGGCAGCATGTACTCGTCCTCGTACTGGTAGAAGACGACGGCGAGGATGGGCCGCCGCATCCCGAGGATGGAGACTTCGAACCGATACAGACCCCGTTGCATCAGTGCCGGGAGGACCGCTGTGTTTCTGCCTGAAGCCGCCAAGCACAAGACCCATGACGGGGTCAGCGAGCCTGAGCCAGCACGAGGAAGGGTAAGCATCAAATCCAATCCATCCTCCATACGAGTACGGAGTAACGGAGTACTCCAAGACTGCTACGAGTACGAGTACCACGCGGGTGCGGAGCGGCATTCTTTCGTACAAGTACTCGTACTCGTACGAGCACAGCTGGTCGCAAACGGCGCCTGCCAGGTCGGGCCCTCCCCTGAGACGACCTGGGAGTGACAAGGAAACACTCAACGCGCCTGATCCAATTGGTGTGTGTGTGTGTGTGCGTGTGGGTATCGAGTCTCTCCCGAGGTGGGTTCAATGGGCTTTGAAGGAGCCCAGGGTGCCGGCGTGCTTCTACCTGTATTCCGCGATGGCACTTGGAGCTCTGCCATGAGTGGCTGCTCGACGATTCCCTTTCTCTCCCCCTTCCTAGGAGGGTCTTCCGGGAGTGGAGCCGGCGATCCCATTCTAGAATGCCGGCGCCATGTCGTCTGGGGCGGGCAGAGGCAGAGGCAGAGGCAGAGGCAGATGGATCATTGGTGATGGGGCATCTTGAGCTGCGCTCCGCTTGAGCATGCGTCCTCTTCCTCGTACCAGTATGTACGAGTACTCCGTACTCGTAAAGGCAGCCATCAATTGATTGGATGCCGGGCAGAGATTTTCAGATCCCTGGATTCCTGAAATGCCGCCTTTCCGGTGCTGGTCCTTGTGCTGGAAGAGGGTACGAGTACGAGTTACGAGTTACGAGTACCTGTCCTCGAGCTTCGGGATGTCCTCGTACCAGAGGTACTCGTACTCGTACTCGAATGTATGCCAGTGCCGGACGAGGCATTGCTCGATCCGCAAATGGCAAGGCTGATGACGATGGATCGATGATTGGTGCTCAGGCGGCCGGCCATTCCTGTCGAGCCTCGATGGATCCATTGCGGCTCGGGCACGGCATCCGGACCTCTACTCGAACTCGTACGAGTACTCGTACTCCAAAAACCTGTCTGTTTGATCCATCAACAGCCGAAACGATCAATCAATAGGTACCTACTACGTAGTCGCTCCACGACCTCCATGTATTCTACGGTACTCGTACGAGTGCTCGTACCGGCAATTGTTTTTCCTCATCCAGCTCACACAATCTGGGACACGTGGTAAGGCTTGGCCATGCCTGTCCAAGGCGGCGGAGAATTTTGTGCGGACGCGGCAGAAACGCCGCAGCTGCCCCGTACGAGTACGAGGGCGAGGGCGAGGGCGAGTACTCGTACAGGCCCCTCGAGCGGGTTTGGAGGATCACGGGGTTTCCGAGGCTTCGCTGGGCCAGGGCATCGAGTTGATGGATGGATGGATGGATGGATGGATGGATTTGGCGATTGGGGGTCCATTGATGGATCCATACGGCGCACGAGTACCTGTATGGAGTATGGAGTACGGAGTACGGGTCCGTTGCTCGCAGGGACGGCCTGGTCTGTCGACATACCGGTATGTACTCGTACTCGTAGCCTTGCGGGAATGAAGTTGAGCTTGAATGGTGGTGGAAGAGGGCGTGCTGTTCGGGGAGAGAGAAGAATTAGATGGGATTAATTCATTGGTGGATTCAATTGATTCTTTTTCCTTTTAAAAAATTTATCTTTTTTTATTTATTTTTCAAAGGGAATACTAATCGGGGTTCTATTTTGGAAAGAGGAAAGATAATCTAGTAGGAAAAAATATTTTGAGCTACCGTTTTAGGGGAAGGAACGGGCGAGAAGTCAGCGCGCGGTTCGGGAATAGCGCGGTCGGCAAATTTGGAGTCGAGCCGAAGTATTCACCGAGCATGATGAGATCAAAAGGTACCTACTCCGCACGACGAGTACCTACCTACTCCGTACTCGTAGGACTCTTCTGTATCGCCCAGACGGTCAATGGGTGTTCAAGTAGTACGAGTACTCCGTCATTGTAGGGAATACTCCGTGAATTCAAGATCAAATGGTTCTCACCATGAAGCCGTGAGATCAATTGCATCAAACCCGACCGTTGGGCAACGGCCGCGTTCCATCCATGCACGGATTGGAGGCCCCTCGGCTCAAAGTTGATTATGTGATTGAAGTCACCCTCTACTCGTACCCTCTACCCTCTACTCCGTACCCTCTACTCCATACTCGTACTAAACATTCACCCATGCGGGTACATGATTGAAATGAGGCGCATGCCGAAACGGGCTGGGGTGCCCCTGCCCCGCCGTGGACCGGTCATGTGATGCCCTTGTGGGGCGCGCGGAGACGCATTAAAATCCATCAAATCCATCCAGGGATTTCCTTGACTCGCGCTGCTGGATGGAAATGGATCGATCAATTGCACCGTCTTGCTTCCTGTAACAAGCCGTCGACTGCACGGAGAATCTCGGACCAGCAGCGCCTCACGAGGGGGGGGGGAAAGCCCAGCCTCGCCGGGCAGGCTACGAGTACTCGTACAGGTAGCAGCCCTGTGCTGTTTTCCACCGGTGTCCCTCCGACCATCATCTCGAGACCGAGACCCCGCACGCAAAGCACGCCCAAGAGCACACATCCTCCACACCGGGTGCGCAGAAGAGGGGAGCGAGTACTCCGTACTCCCTACTCGTACTCGTACTCGTACTCATACAATGGCCGTGCAGAGTGCCGCGCGGAAGCCCGGCCAGATCGGCACCCGGTGGTTTCGTCTCAGTGCCGAGCAGGGCACACGGCGCGAAACCGCGTTGGCCCACGGCGCTCTGGAGTCTGCGATCCTGCGATCCGATATACCAGTACAATGACCCGACGTCCATGCACTCCGTACCGGTACTCGAACTCCATACTCGTCATCCTCTCCTCCCAAGGCCGCTCCCGCTGATCTCATGATTTCAGATGATTAGAAAAGAAGAAACGAAGGAGATGGAAAGAAGCAAATCGTACTCCGTCCTCGTACCCGTGGAAACGTCGGACGAAATACGCCTCCTGAAAGTCTGCTCTCTTGCAGTGCCTTTGCCTTTGTTGTCTTCTTCTTTTACAAATACACGCCCCTACGAGTACAGGTACTTGCAAGTCCTGAATGAGCCGCGGGACCCAGCAACTTGGTAAATAATCTCTGCCTTACTAGTGCCCCCCCCCCCCCCCCCCTCTTTTTTTTTTTTTTTTTTTTTTTTTTTTTTTTTTTTTTTTTTTTTTTTTTTTTTTTTTTTTTTTTTTTTTTTTTTTTTTTTTTTTTTGGTTCCCTTTCTTTCTCTTCGCTCTCTCCCCCCACACTCTTTTCCACCCCCTGGCCCAGTCCCTGCCGCGCGGAATCTGACGGGCGGACCAAGGAATCCAGGAAGAATACCTGTACTTCACCCGTGATGATTCTTCATGTACGGAGTACGAGTACGCACACATACCGGCACGAGTAGGAGTACTCATTCTCGCACAGGTACTCGTACCCCATACAGGAGACGGACACAGGTCCTGGTACTCCGTACAGGTAAGGCCTTGAAAGACGCCCCCGTTTCGGGCCTTTTGGGCCTTTGTTCCATGCCTGCACGTGAAGGGCAGCAGCGCGCTATTGGGCTCACCATCGGCACCTCAATGATCCATCGACTTTCCCGGTTGGCGCCTCTCATACGAGTACTCGTACTCGTACTCGTGCTCTGACTAACTTCTAACACGCCGAGAGCCGGCGAGCCCCATCTCGGGTCACGCTCTCCTGCGCATGGACTGCCAGCACGGTTGCAATGTGCAATCCCCGTGCATTGATCCAGACGAGTACGAGTACGAGCTCGAAAATGCTCGTACGGAGTACCCCCCCCCGATATGTCCTCATACGAGTACTCCGTACCTGTCCAAGTATCGAGGGCGGATTGGACTGCAAGGGAGCACTGTGGCTGCAGAAGTCGCTCGCGGGATTCTCGTACTCGTACTCAAAAAACAGGCGATTGCAGATTCATGATTCCGGGGTGATATTCTCCCTCTCGAGCACTGAAGACGGAAGCCAAGCCGACGCACTCCGCACCCAAGCTACGGGGTTGAACTCTGGGCTCTCCGCTTCAGGTACGAGTGCTCTTACGGAGCACTCGCGAGGAGGAGCACGGGTCGGTCGAGGTACAGGTATGCATAGATCACGGAGTCGCATGCACGCATGTTATGCACGCGCATGACGGCCGGCTCTGATTCGCCCCGCCCCGGCAGCCGGGCGAGGCCTGACGCGGGAGATGCTGTAGACTGCGAGGTTATCGACGCGGTGGCGACGAACTCTGTGGCCATGGGCCGGGGGAGTTTGAAAATCGCACTCCCAGGATGTCATTGATCGAGATGTTACTCGTACGATACGAGTACTTCGTGGCTTTCTATCTCTTCCAGCACGGAGGAGTTGGGTTTGCTGCCTGACAACTCCACCACCACTTGCTCCGTTAACTCGTGCTAGCTTTGGGGCAAGCATGAAAAGACCGAGGAGTCTCGTGATATCTGACGACGGACCAATACCCCCCCACAAACGGCAGCTCGATGAGCATGAGCATGAGTAGGTATGTACTCGTACGAGTCTATTACTGCTCCGAGTAGTTGGGCGCAGGCCGGCGCTGCGCACCGCGATCCGGAGTTCTAGACGCCGCAGGGACCAGCCGGGCCCTTCCCCCCCCCCCCCGCCCGCCCCTCCGCACTTTGAAACACGGGAGTGTGCTGTACTCGCATATACTCATCAATACATACAGGAAGGGGGATGCCAGACTGGTACGAGTACATGTGTACGATTCATACATACATCCTCGTACAACTCATCGATCCATACTCCGTACAAATAGAATACATCAAGGCATTGATTCAACCCGATGGACCCATGTCCCACGGGCAGGTTCTTTGCGGGCGGGGGGGTGGAGGGTGGAGGGTGAGAGAAGCTCTTCGATTTCCCGGGGGAAGCTCTACGGAGCTCCCTCGAGCAGCAACGACTTGTGTGACCATGGGCCTGATCTGGATACGCGCTGTATGAACGGTCCATTGCTCTTCAAGGCCGTGTTCCCTTACCCAGTGATCGTAGGAGGCTGCTACTCGTACAGAGTACAGATATCCAGAGCTGTACTATCCGCCATCTGAAGTCCGTATGTACAATGTAGGAGCACTCGACGGCCCTCGACGGCCAGATCCTTGCCGTGACGGACCTCGAGTCCATGGATGGATGGATCAATTGATGTCTTTCTCTCCGGTAGCGCGTGTTGGTGCGTCAGGCTTCGACGATGCCTCCATCTGTCGAGCCGGGCCCTCATCTTGCACTTTTTCCTTTTTAACCCCCCCCCCCCTTTGGCAGTACTTCTCTTCTTTATTTTATTATGTAGCTCTAGGTAGTATATCTGAGATTGACTTCTACCTCTACTCGTACTTCCTTTTCTTCTTCTCCCGGGATTCTGTCATGCTTGTCATTTAAGTCTATTTTCGTGCCGCTCATGTAACGATCCATTGGGTGTTCTAATTCAGGGATTGGATCCATCGAATACAGGGCGGCGGACGGACGGACTGACTTGGCTTGACTTGACTTGGCTGTCAGTGATGCATCCCCGCGTCAGCAGCATTCCGCACCAACGCGCCGTCGAGTCATGGACTGGCAGGCCAGTTGACGTTGTCATTTCTTTTCCTTTCTTTTTTCTTTTCGTCTCTGAAGTTGTTGTCCATGTACAGGTAATGGCTTGGCTTCAACAAACACGCTGTACGGAGTATGGGGGGTATGGAGCACCGTGTTGTACTCGTACTCGCACACTCGCACACTCGCAATGCCCTTCCTCTCGTTCCTTTTTGCGGGCTCCATTGCGGCACGCCACCGCAAGGACGGAGGAGGAGGATGAGATGGGACCTGTTGGTTCAGATGACCGAGCAGAGCAGAATTGAAAGCTTCCCGCACTCTGGGGGATTCCAAATCATTGATCCAGGGGCGGTCAATCATGCCCGTATGTATATACACGTACCCCGGACTCCGTACTTGAGTCTTCTCGGTTAGTAGTCCCTGGCGGGTGCCGGATCTCCGGATCTCCGTGCTCCGCACTCCGCACTCCGTCTTGATGGATGGGATGGGAGGGCGGTATGTAGTCGAGCTGGGCGATCGATTGCGCGGGGGTGGCTTGGAAGGGGCCCGGAATGGGGTCCCTATGATGGGGAGGCGTCAAGTGCCGGCGAATGCTAGCGAACCCGGTTCATGGAGGAGGATGGAGGATGGAGGAGTCGCGCGGGATGAGCAGGACAAGGGGTCGACCGTGATGACCTTGCGTGGGTGGACGAGTTGATCCGTACGAGTATACGTGAAGGTAAGGGTGAGGCACTGCTTGATCGCGTTGCGCCTTGCTCTCGGAGGCTTTTTGTTGGATGGATATTGATGATCCAGGCCATGTGAATGTTATGACTCCGTATATAATCTGTGTGTTGGCACATCAGGACCTGCATCCCGTGAACAGTCCAGGGGGGCATCGATCCGGCCTAGGAAGGATGCATACGGCCCCGAGCTGCCGCTGTCATCGGCGATGTGAGGAGATGAGATGAGCCGTGGTGTGGAATGACCTGCCTACAGGCGCCCACCTCGACCTGATCTGATCCGGCCGTTGGACATGACGCCACGGCCGCGTGCCCGAGCTGATCTTGACCTCCCCTCCCCCGGCAGCACGCATCAGGCCCGCCAAGCCCGTGTTGCTCCCGCATCGGGCCAAGAAATGCCGATATTCCTTCTACGGGAAACTCGATGCGCCGTAAGATTTGACTGATACAGGTAGACTCGAGCGTCTCAAAGAGCAATTCGAGATGACCCGGTGCTACCAAGAGTCCCACGGCCCCGGCCTGCCTGGCCTGGAGGCGTGTGCCTAAGTTGTCAAACCGGACTCGTACTCTCACCGTAGCCCGTCCCGAGCCGCGATGCCCTGAACCCGTCAGCTCCAGCCCGCCATCTTGTCATGTTCGAGAGCATCCGTATCCGTTCTGTGCATACATACGAGAAATGATGCAGGTAAGTGGATGTGTGCGAGTGCATACATATGTGCGGGCATGTCAGCGTGTTGTCTCAGGCAAGGGGTAAGGGAGAGGCAGCCAGCGCACTGGGCATGTTGGAATCATGTTCGCCGCGGCCGAGCAAGATCCACGACTCATCAGAGCACCTCGACGGGACGATGGATGAATGAATGAATGCTCGCGGTCGCTCTGCAACTGCAACTGCAGGGCGGGGGCGGCCCTGTCGTCGCTGGCCTGGCCCGTCCCGGCGTCTCGGTACTCGGGATGCGCTGTCAGCACGCATCTGACGCGTCCGGGTCGCGCTCTCATCCTCGTCCGCTCTCTAGTCTCCGATCTCTACTCCGTGCCTCTTCCCTCTCCTCCATTACTGATGCCCGCACCTCTCGTTCGTCCAGTACAGGTATGGGACAGGCATGCGCTAGTATGCGCTCGTGTGGTGGGCCGGTGAGCCGGTCGGAAAGGAGCTGTGTCTGTGTCTGTGCGACGGATCACCGGCGAGGGGCAGTCGTGATGTCAGGATCCGGATCAATTCTTGCATCATATGTTGCTGCGGGCGCAGCCTCGAAGGCGGGAGAGGTCGAGAGAGATGTCGAGGAAGGGGGCATTTTGGACAGGCACAGACTCGTCGATCGCCGATCCAGGGAGGAGACTGATGGCATCATTGATTGATCTGGTGCTGCCTTGAATTGCCTTGGACGTTGGCGGTCGTTCATTCAGGAAAGCGGTGGCTTTGCGATCTGCGACTCATGAGGTCGAAGTTCTTCTCGGCATGGCCGTCCTGATGATGCTGTGGTGTCGAAGCTCGACTTCTTGTTTCTTGGATTTGCTTCTTGATTCAGGTATGTATCTTGAAGTTGACAGGTTGACTTGACTTGATTTGTGAATTTCGATCCATCAATGATTTCAATTTCTCTCTCTCTCTTTTTTTTTTTCTGTTTCTTTTATCTTTTATTCTGTCTCATTGATTTTGATTGATTTGATTGAGTTTTATTTTATTTTATTTTACTTTTTTTCATTTTCAGAATACAGGTATCCAATTCCTCGGTCGATCCTTCCCTCATCCCTCAGCGCCAATCTCGATCAAAAGGAAGGAAGCCTCGTGCTCTTGCCTCGCGTCCGAGGCCCTGGCGGTGGTGCCTGCCGTCTTCCAATCGCTAAAGGTAAGTAGGTAGTAAGGTACGACTGACGACACAAAGAAGGAATCAATAAATAAATAAATAAATCCATCAAGAATTAATTTTTGATTTAATATGAAAATCAAGAATTTCGACATCATCAAGACATTGACCCTGCCTTTCTTCCCAGCTTCATCCATCCATGTTGATCAATCTCTCTTCGACGACGAGAAGCAAGGCCAGACCGACTCAACCCATGATGCTGCGCAGCCCAGGATCATCAGACACCCGTACTCGTACGAATACCTGTCCGCATATTGGTATACGAGTACTCGTGAGGCCCGCCGAGAGTGGCATCCATCTCGTCCGTGGCTCGCACTGCAGCCGCCCGGAGGGTTGCTCCCGCTCAAGTGACCGCATACGTGGCAGACACAGAATGGCGCCCGCCCCGACACCGGTCCATCTCTGTGTCGACTCTCATCAATGATCCCATCTACGGGAGACCGATGTCTCGAGATGAGGAGAGAAGCAAAGAAAAAAAAAGAAACAAGGAAGAAGCATCCAAGGATGCTCATGCGCTCCGGCCCCCAAGCCTCGGTTTGGTTTTCTTGTCTCGGAGACACCATCCTCGCCATCCTCGCCAACCTCACCACCATCATCAGCATCAGCAACAGCGAAAGGAGCGGCATCATCATCATACGATGGCCGTGGGGTTCGCCCTTTCCTTTGTGTAATCATGCCAAGTGGCCTGATGAAGCCGCTCTACAGCTCTGCATGAGGCCATCGCATGGGGTCACGTCTTGCCCTGGAATCGGTGGCCTGATGATGGATGGAGACATATGGGATCATGCACTCTCAGACTCGGTCGGTGCAGAGACTCCCTCCCTTCGCTCCCTTGAGCCTGTGGCCCGTGGCCCGTGGGCCCGGAGAGTCTTGTCGTCTGACTCTGAAACACGCTCCCGCATCGACGACTGCCGGCGCTGGGCTGGCGCCTCCACCAGTGCGCACAGAAGGCTCTGTCGAAGAAGGAAAAGAACGTGCAGCCTTAAACATCCCAGAGTTGGGGGACGAAACTTGCCTGATTCGGGACCGTAGCCAGGACTCAGGCCAGGCGAAGCCATGATTACATGCCCACGGCAAACTCGATGCTGGACGCTGGACGCTGGACTCGTACTCCGTACGAGCACGCCGGACGTCGCTCTGGAGCCTGGAGTGCATTGCCGTATCCCATGCGCTTCGAGAACCGGGAGCACGGTGCCTGCTTGCTGCAAATGCAGACCATGCGGGTCAGCCATCGAATCTTCCCCGGACCAAGGCAGTGGCCAGCCCCATGCCGGTATGCAGAGGCGTCCTTCATCGTTGATTGATTTGTCGATTTCCTCGCCAATGGTCTCTCTCCTTTTCTCAATCGTTCTACAGAAACATGTACCCTGTGCTGGCCATCCCTCAATATCGTGGCGGGAATCTCCTGGTCTGCAGATACACCGGTGTCCAAGGGCAGTCACCAGGTCATGACATGCATCATTCTATTGACCCCGTCGTGGTACTCACATCGCCTGGCCACGACTGCACACATGTCTTGACACGCTCATTTCAGATTACAGGGAAATCATCAAACGCTGGTCTGCTTATTGTGTTCGTCTCGAGTCGGCATCATGGCTGGACAGACCCCGTCTGGCAGTGAGACCGGGCTCGTGTGCGAATCACCTCACCGCATGGTTCTGCGCCTCCCCCATGGGCCGGATATCGGAAATGGCGTGATGGCGATAGCAGGAGCCCCCAATCTGTATGTACCATGACTTCCATCGTCGTGCCAGCACGAGTACGAGTACGAGTATCAGGGCTGATGCTTCACAGATCATAGACAAGTATTCTGATGCTACGACGGGTATCTGTACCGGCACATACCCCCAGGCACGAGATTGGACGGCCAAGGGGGCCGGGATACACTGATACTTTCCAAGATCGATCACTTGACTTGAAGGGCAGGTTCAGGATTCGAAATGGGCTGTCGCGGAACTCGCTCGTTACCTTCCCCAACCAGGCCGTCGATGGGTGGAACAGGGTCTAGCTGGGCGTCTCGCGCGCCATCTGTGAGGACCTCTCGCAGGTGTGTCAATGAATGCTCGGAGTAGGCCGGGCCTCGATACCACCCCGTCGCAGGGAGCCCGGCGTGCACCAAGGGTCCGGCATGGGGAGGGGGGGGGGAGGAGACCGAGTGCCCAAAATGGGCAGCGACAAGTCGCAATGGATCTCTCAGCTGGACAGGAAGTACTCGTTACCCGTCTGTACTCGTACTCGTACGAATTTCGAGAACGACAGGGTGTACGGGCAAGCCCCTGGCGGAGAGAGAGGAGATCCGCGCCGCCTCTTCCTGGGAATTCCGATTCCGCGACTCGGGAGCCGGGGGAAGGGCTCGACGGGGGTTGAGGGTGAGGGCCCCGGGGTTTAGACCAAACGGGAGATCGACCTTCGGACGGCAGCGCATCCACCCGTGGCCGCTTATTCCGAAACTGAGCGTTGAGCCTTGTTGTACGGGTACTCGAAGTCCTCGTACAGAGTGCAGAGTGCCATGTATGAGTACAGGCAGGAGCAAAGATGGGCGTGTGTGCTGGCGAAAGGCATCGGGAATTGGAGAAGAGGGTGGCCCAGGACCGTTGACGATTGGATGCGCGGACGGGCAATTCAGCCGCCCGCGATGGCGGAAAGCCGTACTCCGAGGGGGGCCGGCATGGGATTCCGGCAACTTTGGCATCATCATGCGGATTCGCACATTCACATTACCTATTCAGGGGGGCCCTGTGCAGTGCAGAGCGCCGTTGACGCAGAGGATTCTTTCGTCTGGGGCGAGAGTTCGAAAAGGGGAACTTGGAAAGAATCGCGATATGCAGGACGGACTCGGCATCCTGCATTGCCTCCCGGTATTGTGAGTGACGAGTGGCCTATATCTATGGAACATGCATTCATGCATCAAATGCTCACACTCATACATTCAGATACAGATACAGATACAGATACAGGCACTCGCATGCGGCCAAGAGTCCCCGCAGGTCGCCCCAGGACGGCACGCGCTCGATAAGCATCCTCTTGTGCTAATATTGATTCGAAATGCGAATCTCTTCCCAGTACGAGTATGTGAGCACGTCCAGAATGTGCTTATTCGCTGATTTGACGGGTTCAGGTAAGCAGAGGCATCTACTACTGTTCGAGGAGGGCGACCGAACCCCCTCCCCCCCCCGCGCGGCGCTGTGATTGATCGTGTGAACGCTTCCGGTGTCTCTCAAGTGTCTCTAGATCCCGGTCCAAGGCGCATCTCATTATCGCGCAGGCTTTCGAATCCTCCATGACCTGGGCCCCGGCCAGCACCGACGCCTCCCGGATCAGGAACATGGAGGAGGTCCTGTGTGCACACGCCGTAGTCATACTCGTACGAAGTATTGTGCCAACTACGATACTACCGAGTACTCTGTGCTGACTCCAGAAATGCCACCGCAGATACGGAGTAGATGAAGCCCGTTTCAGCGATTTTGCAGCTCATGCCACGCCTCCCCCACCCCCGGTGGCCAGGATCTATTGATCTTCCCGTACTCGTTCGAGTACCCGCAGGCATTTCGCCGATCCAGGTACCCGTAATCGAACGCGAAACCTGGAGGACTGTTCTCGTGCGCATGGATGTTTCCCCGGAGGAAGGAGTACGAGTAGGAGGATCCGGAGAATCGATCAATGCCTGTGCTGGGACCGGGAGGCGCAGAGCAGTACGAGTACAAGCAGGAGTGCGGACCGGGCGCGAGACGGAGACTGCGACGTCTCCGGACAACGTCGCGCCTCCTTTTCGAGGATCCGGGAGTGGGTTAGCAAGTACTCGTACATACCTACTCGTCCTCAAGATGGATTGATGTCTTCGAGATGGATCAATGCCACCAGTACGAGTACGAGCATGACCCGGTCAGGGACGATTCACGGAGGCAGGCGCCGGCGTGCACGAGGCGAGGGCGCATCGACGCTTGATGAAATGGCCCCCATGCTTGGACGAGTTCTCGAAGGTGTACTCGTACTCGTACGAGCACAGGTAAGATGCTGATGCTCGAGTGCAAAAGCAGACTTGGCGAGTATAGTACTCGTATGTACTGACGCCCATCTGTTTACATAGATTCATTGCACACGGTCCGTCGCATCATGGAAGGATCATTGATGCTACGTCGTACATACATCGTGCGTGGATGCCGGTATACCTACCGTATACCGTCACAGGAATACGCGGACGGACAGACGCAGGAACTCCAATACGGGGCTCACATGGAACTCACAGCCTCTTGCGGAGCACAGAAACAGACGGAGTGGCCCGATGAGGAAGGGCGGCCTGTTTGGAAAGCCCCCCTCCCCCGGGCAGCCCCTTCGCCGGGGTCGGATTGTGATATCACCACCGCTCACCGGGCCTGCAGCCCATCTTACCCGCAGAATCCGGCATGCGTTGGACAAGAAACATCCCGTCCTACGCACGAGTAGCAGCACGAGATAGATCAATAGATAGTGATACGCTTTGTAGTGCTCGTAGCTCGTAGTGCAAACAACAGCGAAGGTTGTGCGGAGTCCTGGTACGAGTACCTGTACGAGTACACCTGTAGTCGTAGTCTCCGGGTCTCGACGGGCGAGCTGAAACGGGCAAGGTTGCGGGATGGCGATACAGAGGAGGCGAGAGACATGGATACGAGTACGGCGATGGTGGGGGAGGGGATTGTGTGACGGACGGGTTTGCCGGTCCGGGGAGGGAAGGGGGGGTCATGTGGTGTTTTTGTGCTTTGTTGCGAGACGGCCATGCCTCCTATTTCCTTTTCTGGTGTTATTGTTTTTTATTATGAAGTTGTCTTCAGGGATGATCGTGGGTCGCGGGGGATAGAACTATTGGGTGTGTACTCGTAGTAGAAGAAAATCCAATGATGATGAATTCGATAAATTGTTTATAGTTTTTTTTTTTTTTTTTTTTTTGAATATAATTTGAGGAGACTGCTCGGCTCAGACAAGGCTGAGGATGCTCGGGGTTCGGCCTCGAAGGTTTGCCTGTTCACAGATGATGCTCTCGCGGCCGGCGCTGCCTCGAGCATGAGGGATCGTATGCGTTGGCCCTGCCTCGGAAATTCGAGACGAGACACTTGCAACATCTTATATCTTACATCTCACACCTTGCATCGCCCTAAAGGTTCCAAGAAGCACAAAGGAAGAGGCAGACGACCATGCCGGCACGAGGAGGCAGCACTCGG
>NQYQ01000038.1:84291-103668 GCA_003055925.1 Escovopsis sp. Ae720 | reverse complement strand
GGGGGGGGGGGGGGGCATAAGCATTGAAAGATGGGGAGAGTTGGCTCGGGCTCCGTGGATTGTGGAAGCGAGGCCGCATGCGGCACGGGCTCTGCGGCATTGCGGGCAGTTTTTCCCACTGCCTCGGATCTGGTGGAGCATCAATGGGAGGGGGCGGCGTGGACCCTATTTTCCCCTCCTTTCTGGCATTTCATTTCTTCAGTTCGCGAGACACGGGCTGGGACCTGACCTGAGGACCCCTGGGCGAGTCCTTGAGCCTCGGATGCAGACGAGGAGGATGTTGATGTCTTCTAAGAGGAGTCGTGGATCATCAGCGTAATGACATTAGAGGGGAGCAAGAAAGAGAATGAAGAAACTGGGAGAAGCTCAAACTGGGAGAAGCTCAAGCTCAATGGAGTAGGGGGAGTCTGGGATAGGGGGGGGGGAGACAAAGGATCGATTGCGTTACACGGCCCGCGCCCGCGAAGGAATGAGGCTCCCCCCGCGTGAGCAGAAAAAAAAACAATCACCGTTGATACTCGTGCGAGTACGAGTACCAGCATGAAAGATCCCTTGCCCTTGCCCTGCCATGTACACCGTATTGGTTGATGAATGGACTGATTGATGACATACATGCTGTAAAGGGTATGAAGAGGATCCTAGATGCATGTCTGGATGTCTGGATGCTGTACTCGTATGTTGTATGTTGTATGCATGATGATGACGGACGGTTAGGATCGGGAAGATGGCGGTCACGGGAGGGTCTGCATTTTTTTTTTTCCCTCTTGTGACATGGCACGACCTGCTGCATCGAGATGCCCGCCTACCTAGATCGGCCATCGGTGAAGCTTGGCTCGTATCGGTGCCGAGGCCTGGTCGGATGGATGGATGGATCAATGCTGGTCAGACATGGGGGCCGGACGGGTTGCCCTTTGGGGGGGGGGTTTGGAGTCTTGGAGATGGGGGCACGCGGGGGCCTGGAGGATATGGACCCTTGGGGTCGAAGAGGACATCATCAAGTCTATTAGGCTCTGGATGTGTTCACGAGTAGCCGTACGGATACGTCTGCTCGAGATGTCAGCGAATGGTAATGAGTAGATGGCGAGAAGAGGGATAGAGGAGGAGCTTGGTGAATGCTCGAGGGGGGTGGAGGCCTCGGCAAGGGTACAGGTAGGAGATGCAACGCGTCGAGGAGGAGATTGGCGTGCTCGTGCATGTGCCGGGTCTAGGGAGTCAGGGAGTCAGGGAGTCGGACTGGGTTACTCGTGCTCGTGCTCGTGCTCGTACTCGTAGGCATCAACCTGCATCGATGCGCGTGCTCCGTCATTGTGCGCGGGTGGAACATTCCGCAGGGCGTTGAAGATGACGGTGGGGGTGGGACTGGGATCAGGGGGAGTCGCGGGTCTTGCTGACGGCGTGATGATCGGGCGATGGACATGGAGATGGCGATGGAGTCGTTTTGGATGGCAGCTGGAAGATGCTGGACGTCGAGAAGGATTCTGGGGCTGGCGGCTGGCGCTGGTGGGAATGCCTGGCGTGGATCTTTTTGCTTCCTGCGATGGATTGATGTGTGGGGATTCGTTCTAAGCCTTGTACGAGTACGAGTAACGAGTGCTTGGAGGCTCTGATGGGCGTTGACGCGATGGCTTGTGTTGGATCAAGAGTAGATTGAGGGATCGAGGCGTGAAGTCCTCGTTGATGTTGAGGTTGAAGATGAAGATGAAGTGGAAGTTGAAAGAGGAAGTGGAAGTGGGAAGAGGGAGATTGATCAATCCATCCATGCTTGAAACGGGGTCAGGATGGGAAGCGCATTTGGCTCCCCGCTATTTGCATCAATGCTTCCGGAAGTTGAGAGATGGACAGAGCCAAAGATCAATGGCAATTGATCAATGTTTCGAAAGAAAAGTACGGATTCTCTTTGGAGATCCAGAGTATTCAATCACTCGAAAAGCTGGACCCAGCGGACGGCAGCAGGGAGATGGATCGATTCTCCAAAGTCTTCATCAAGAGACGTAATGCCATGTACTGATTGATTCAAGCGCCTATAGTATCGTGGTAGGAATGCTCGTCAACATCTTTCCGTAGATCAAGCAACCTCGGCAATCCGAGGCATCTCCTCCGCCCGAGGCATCGCAACTCCTCCCTCTCCCTCTCCCTCTCCCTCTCCCTCCCGCCCCCTCACCACCCGGACCAGCGCGTCCCTGACGGCCTGCCTCTCCCCCACGACGACCCTGCACCTCCTCACGTGCACCAGCGCCTCGTCCAGCGTGAAGAGCGCCTCCTCGTGCGTCCTCCTGCCCGCCGGGTGCACCGCCGCCCGCATCGCCGCCGTCTTCATCGCCAGCTTGATCCCCATCTTGCACCGCTGGCTGCCCTTCCACCAGTCCACCTCCGCTGTGAACCGCGCAACGACGTCCTGCAGCGGGCCGTAGTGCTGCGCCGAGCTCATACAAGCCACCACCAGGTTCAGGAAGTTGGCCTCGCTGTACACCAGCCGCCGCCCGCCGTTCTCCCGCGCCGCCAGCCGGCACAGCTGCACCGCGCCCTCGACGTCGCCCCGCGCAAGCGTCCGCTGCGTCGCCTTGTTGTACACGCTGTTGTGCACCTTGACCCCGTTCTGCAGCGCCGACTTGATCAGCGCCCCGGGGTCGTCGCCCTTGTCCAGCCGCGCGATCAGGAGCGGCGTCAGCGCGCCGGCGACGGCGTGGCCCTGGTCGCGCGCCTCGACGATGAGCGCGGACGCTTGCTCGATCCCGGCCTGTGCCCCTTTCTCAGCACCCTCCCCCACCTTGCCGCCCCTGATGCATCCCACGACGGCGAGACGGAGGATGTCCTGTGAGAACCCGAGGCCGCTTTGCCTGAACCTGGTGTGTGCTTCAACCAAGCGCTCCCACTCCTCGTGCGCCTCGAGCGATTGCATGTATGCCAGGGCATCTGCCCTCGAGGCCCAGTGCTCGGAGACGGGGAGAGACCCGTCAGATGCCTCGCCTTCTTGGCTCCCGGCTCGGTCGGGCGTTGGCCGTGCGGGCAACGGCCGACCTAGCGCCCGGTAAATCTTCGCGACGGTGTATTCCGTGAAACTCAAGTAGTTGCGACAATTGGCGATGTAGCCCTCGATGAACTGATCATCGACCTTCAGCCTATGGTCGCTGCAGAACTGGAGCCATGAGAGCATCTTGCCCATCTCACGCCGGCTTGCGTGTCCGTCGAGTATTCGTTGCACCCATCGGCGCTTCATAGGTATCCTGTAGTGGCCGGCGAGGCCCCGCAGCAGGTTCTCGAGCTCGTCGGCTGTGTGTATCTTCGCAAACATGTCCGTGATCTCGACCAGAAGCCTCCCGAAACATCTTGACTTCGCTTCCACAGTCTGGGTGAGCGCAACCAGGCCGGCCCGAACGGCGTCCCACCGCCCGCAAGAGGCCTCGTGCGTGAGGAGGGCGCCTTGCAGCTTGACGTCACCCTTGCAAAGGTCGGGCTCGAGGCCGCAGATGACCCGCATCTCGTCCCGGGCGAACGCCTCATCGCCGGCGTCGAGCGCTCTCGAGAACAAGAGTCTGCGGATCTTGTACTCGGTCTTCCGGGGGACGGCAATTTTGCCAAATAAGCCAGCCTCGAGGAACAGGTCGTAGAGACCTCTCGTCTGCTGATAGTCGCCATCAAGCTTAGACCGGGCAGAGAGGAGCCGATACAGCAGCATGCCGCCCGCCCAGATCCAAGACTGTTCCTGATCCCTCAGATGCTCTAGCAGCTCTGCAAATCCTTGGACGTCATTCCTTTCCTGCAGCCACCGAAGAAAGGGGCCAAGAAGTCTTGGGCATTCCTTCGTCCTGAGGCAAAGGACTGTCAAGATGCCCGGCACTTGCGTTCGATCCAGCTCGACTGCTCGTTTTAAAAGCTCAAGTCCCTCAAGTTGAAAAAGATCGTCTAGTATCGGCGTAGATGGCTGTAAATGGACCAATTCTCGAAGCGAAGCAATGGCGTCTTCCAGAGTGCGGGCCGGTGTTGTCTCATCATGTCTCCCCAAGTCTTCGAGCAAAGTTCGCAGATTGGCCAGCGTCTGTTCGTACGGTAGTCGAGGCCCGTCCGTCTGGGCTGGAGTGGAAGTTGGTGGGCTTCGCGCGGATTCGGCCAATGCCAATCCAACACTCCCGTCTTGCTTGTCTGCCCTCCTCTTGTGGCTCCGGACTCTAGAGCCGTGAGATAAAGTCGCCGGCGCAAGGAATTGAAGGGGCTTGAAGCCGACGTCGCGGTGCAGAGGCTGAGGCAAAGGCCTTGACGAATCCAACTCTGCTTTCGCACCTACGGCATCCGCCTGGGCCTCCTGTATCTTTGCCTCCAACTTTCGATAGTCTGTTCCATGTCGATGTATTTCGAGGTCGGGATCGTGCAGGATACAATTGGTCAGGTCATCACGGCGGCGTCGGCGGTGCGAGTTCTTCAAGGGTCGCTCCACGAACGGCGGCGGCGCAATCTCGTCGACCACATCCGAGGTCAGCGCAATGGCGCCCCGGTTGCTGCGGACCGTGTGCAGCTTCCTCGCATTCTCGATGGCGGCGCGGGCAATGTTCAGTCGACGTCGGCGCTCCTCGGCGAGGAGGAAGACGGAGCATGAGGTCGTGAAGAGGACGCCGCGGAGCGCATTGAGGGCAGCTCTAGAGGGAACGGGACTTTTCGAAGTCATCTTCCTGAAACATGTTTGCATCTATCGCATGATTGCGACAGGTTGGTGAAGCAAGTATTGATGCCAGTCTCGGCGAGATCGGGGTGTTCGTTCCACTCTGGCGTGAGCAGGTGTTGAAGCTTCATGCCCGTTGGCGATGATGTCGTTGGCGACTTGAGGTTCTCGAGACTTGGCCCGGATCAACGTTAGTCCATGGCCGATGAGTGCCACAGCGCAGTCAAATTTTCACAATCAGTGCTCACTGGTGCTCAGCACTCTGACCCTCATGACCCTAACCCTGAGACTGCGAGCCCTCGAGGCACTTACCCTGCACCTATTCGGAAACCCTAACCCTAGGCACGGCGCAATTCAGGGGTAATAGACGTGGACTGATGAATTGATAACAGCAGCAGCGCACGCAATGGATGAAATGGTGTCGCGAGATGCCCATCAGAGCTAATTAAACCCATCAATACTTATTGATCATTCCCTAGTGGAAATACAATTGAATGCAAGACTTCCCAGGCTGATATTCACGACCTCAAGGAATGAACTGAAGGCGCTCCGATTGGCAAAATGAGATGCAAAACTGGAATCCGAACCTAGAATCTACTACCTACCTCTAAAGCAGGAAAGAGCTACCGTGCCGTTACCAAGTTTATCTCGAAAACGCTCGTGCTCCTTTTCTCCTGCCTTGACTTCATTTTTCTTCTCCATCGATCCTTCACTCTTACACAGATTCAAGAAAGTTCCCTTCAAGTTCTGGCAGTCACGACTGACCCGTTCATGGAAATGGCTTTCAGGCGAGATATGTCCATTGCGGCTTCCCTTGGACTCGCAGCTATTCGAGCACCGCTCTTTTCAACGCCACTGGCAGTCTTCCATGGCTTCCAGTCATGGACTGATGACAGACTGTCCTCTTTGAATTCTCGCCGTCAACATCAACCTCTTCAGTCTCCTCCATCCTCCTCTGAATCTCTTTGACGACAAGTCATGCCCCAGCAGCCCACGCACCAGGTTGCTACGTTGAGACCGAATGACGCGAAACGAAGCCCCATTCTCCTTGGATCGAAGGGTCGACATGATTTCTCTCTACACAAAGCCTCCGCCCCCCAAAAGCCCCCTCAACCGCTATAGGCTCTTGTCGCCCACTGCCGCCCTCAGGGTGAGCCCTTTATGCCTTGGATCCATGAGCTTCGGTTCTGCCTGGTAGTGCCCCGCTGAGATTCACCATTCTCTGCTTCTCGCTAATTCGTTCTCTTTTCGCAGGAAGGAATCATTGGGAGACTGCGATCGCCATCGATCAGAATCTCTGCTAGACTTTTTCTACGATGCAGGAGGTTAGCAACCGTCGCATGGCACTGGATTGACTCAATGACAGCAAAGCCTTCGTCCAGACCCCAGAGCAGGTTGAATATGTACTGACCCGGACTTGTGTTTCAGGGAATTTCCTGGATACTTCGAACAATTATCAGTGCGGGGAGGCCGAGGAGATCATCGGCGAATGGATGCAACGGCGCGGTAACCGCGAAGAAATGGGTATGTTCTTCCCATGGAAAGTATAAGGGGGGGGGCTTCTGGATGGCACCCCTGACCGACTAACACGACGCTTTCTTTCTACTATTTCACAGTCATCGCGACCAAGTACTCCACGAATTCGTCTCGAGGGCCCAACGCCCCAGGTATCATGGCCAACTTTGCGGGAAATGGAGCAAAGAATCTGCACATCTCGATCCGCAGCAGCTTGAAGAGGCTACAGACCAACTATATCGACCTGGTGGGTCTATCCTCTCTTTTCTACACCGACCACCCGTTTCGAAGCGGGTTCGAAGGCTTGGTCGTCGCTCAATGCTAACATGACGGACCAGCTGTATGTCCACTGGTGGGACTATAGCTCCAGCATACCCGAGCTCATGCAATCGCTCAACCAACTCGTGATATCTGGCAAGGTGTTGTATCTGGGCGTCAGCAATACTCCAGCCTGGGTTGTAAGGTGGGTTTGTCCATTTCCCCCGATTTCTCTCTCTCTCTCACGAACAATGACCAATTGGCGTAGCAAAGCAAACGAGTACGCCAGAAATCACGGCCTTCGACAGTTCTCGGTCTATCAGGGCCGATGGTCTGCGGCTCAGCGAGACATGGAACGCGACATTATTCCTATGTGCAGGGCTGAGGGGATGGCAATTGTTCCATGGGGCTCTCTTGGTCTCGGCAAGTTCAAGACCGAACAGCAATTTCGGAGTCACGACTGGCGAAGGGATGATTCTCTTGAAGTCGACATCAGGACCAGCAGAGTTCTTGAAGCGATTGCTGCTCGGAACAACACGACCATCACCAACGTTGCTCTTGCCTATGTAATGCACAAGGCCCCCTACGTCTTCCCAATTGTCGAGGCTCGGAGAATGGAGCATCTCTCATCCAACATTGAAGCTCTGACCCTCTCATTGAGCGATGAAGAGATTGCTGAGATCGATGGCGCCGTACCTTTCCCACTTGGCTTCCCACATGACATGCTTTGGGGACCCAGGATGCCTGACACGCCGCAGAAGGTATGGCTCCTCGACAATGCCGCACATTGGGAGTACGTTCCTCAGGCCAAGGTACGTAGATCTGACCCCCTCCGTGGCCCCTGATCTGTGTTGACGTTGCGAGATTAGCCGATCAAGCCGACCAAGACTGGAGAATAGAGTGCCCGCTTGGGTTCAAGGCCGCCGCTCTGGAGATGGTTCTCTGGGCGTCAAAATCATGTTTACCAACAACATACCGAGCCGAGGATGTACCAACCACCTCCATGGCGGGCATGACATCCTATTATTCCTAGTACTTCTGTAATATTAATATGAGTAAGGGTCAATGAAAGGCCTCGACTGCGCAGTATATCCATATTCTGAGAATGCGCCGACCTACCCCGACTCTCTAAAATGGATCGTACTGCAAGGTCGACCCTCCTCGAATTCACTTTGATATCTTCTAGTGGTGATCAATAATACTTACTAATATTGATTCCCAGTCAAGAGTAAAATAGTATTCTCTACCAGAGTCGACTTCGATTCATATCAATGTGACGATGGACCATTTCTTTGAATACTACTAATGAGCCTATGCGGGCATTACTGAAGGGAGGAAGGAAGGAACATGCCCGAGCAAACACCATGGAAGGAGCGATTGAGATCCGTAGCTCATGGCCTTCAAGCCCCTCCTCTCCTCTCCTCATACTACTGGTACTCCGCTCGCGATGTGTTGCTCTTAGGTAGTTCTTAGTAGACAGCATGGCCTTTTGGGTCAGAGCAGAGATGCAAGACCAATGACTGTCCTATTCCGCACATGCAGTCGGTCAAGTCATCTCAGCGAGGAGGCCTCCTCCAAGATGCAAAACATGGGCCAACCCGAGACGCCAGCAAGGAAGAAAGTACGCAGAGCGGAAAGCGCGCCGTGCCAAAAAGTTGCTCCAGATGAGCGGCAGCCTTTCACTCCCAGAGATGCGACAACGATCGATGATGCCAACGGGACGATTGTGCCTATGTCACCGGATGATCTCAGATATCTCAGAATGTTAGTCAAAGCTCCATCGTGTGTCGAACTTTCACTGACGATGTCGGTCTGATCATGGTAGTGTCTATGCCACGCAACCTCAGCCCGATAGATTGTGGGAACTGTCCTCCCATGCAAGACCGAAAGAAGGGCCCATCAAATCGAATGACGAACAAAATGGAGATCCAAAGACCAAGAGCGTACCCTTTGATATTTTGATACCTTTCTCGTCCCGTCTTCCTTGGGGAGAAAGGCTTGAACAGAGCACCAAAGGTAAGCTCAAACAATGATCGATGATGGTGTGGTGTGGGATTGACACTTTGTCAAGGACTGCCTCCGGACCAAGCAAGCTCCGATGGATCGTCGACCACTGCCTCCTCCATTTTCTCTTCGCGAACCCATCAAAGCAACGAGAGCCCTCCGCGAATCGATGAAAGAGCCCCCAAGAGACTCAGGCCTCTCCCACCAAATGCCCCTCGGGACCTTGTCAAAAAGGGAAAATATACCTTTCTCAAGGGGGTAAGGATTCGAGAATACAGGCTACCACAGCCAAAGGCGGTGTCGTCGCCTCCAAGAAGCCTTCGGCTCAAATGCTGCGACGGATTCGACCAGAGCGAGATGTCATTGGGGCACCCGGAGCCCATGCGCAATTCGAAAACTCTCGGTCAGAGGCCCGAAGCTGCTGCGCCTAGGATGGCAAAAAAGCCATTACCCCTGACACCGACGAATACGGAGGGCCAGACCACTATGGATCATCCACCCGCAAATCCCAACGCTACCACGCAAATATAGCCATCAAGATCACGCTTGTTATGGGTATCTACATACCAACACGTTGACATTATCATATCACCATCTGCCACCAAATTCAACAAAGTCAAACCCCGACATCTTGGACCGAAACGCCGACATGAGATGAGCTTTTGGCTCAGACCTGAAACAATATTCCTTTTCCCCGCTCTTTATTTGGCGCCTTTTCCTTTTGCTTCGTTCTCTCCAAGCTCGCGGATAAAGACGGACGTCAAGCCCACGCCAGAGTAGTCGCTCTGTCCAGTCTCGAAACCCGGGCAGGTTCCAACAGCGAGGAACTTACCGTCGCTGGAAAAGGCCAGCGCAGCAATGCTGTGGGAGAACTTTTGATACTGCTTCAGCCTCCTCTTGGCCTCGGCATCCCATAGCGCGACCGTACCGTCACCACCTCCGGAAGCGAAGGTCCCGTGGACAGGGTGGAACGCCAGCGAGTTGACTGGATATACGATGTCGCCGTCCCCATCAGGGGCAGCCTGTCTGTGACACTTGAACGCATACTTGCGAGCCTGCGACTCGGCGGTGTCTTCGAACCACTCGACGGCGACACGACCCTCGATACTGCTGGTGGCGTAACCGGCATCGTTGGGCATGCACGACACAGCCCGGGTGAGGTATCTGAGGGAAGACTCGCGCTGTTGCCAGGGCTTGAGCTCTGTGCCCCCGGAGGCGAAGAGCGCGGTGATGGCGTCGATGTCGTAGATGTTGATGACGCGACCCGTCATGGCGACGACGACCTTGGTGGGGCTGCCGGCGAGCGCGTGGGGTTTCCCCGGGAGAGGGACTCTGATCGGCGAGCTTGAGGGGTCGTTGAGGTTGTGGAGGTTCAGGGAACAATCCCATGATGCGGAGACAAGGATGCCTTTCCACATGTATCAGCCCACTGTATGCCCGTGTCTCGTGCTTCTTGTCTCGCAACTGGGGCTCGGGGCTGGACTCACCGTGGGATCTGCTGTACACTACGCATCGTACCGGCGCATCGTGCTTGCTAAGAGCAGTCATCTCTCCTGTCTGAAGGTCGACCCTATTTTTTCCCCTTCGTGTCAGCCAGAGGGGCTGGATATGCGCAAGCCATCCCGGTTCGAAGGCGTACCTATTGACGGTCCAGTCCATGCCCGCCGTGAAGGCCTCGTTGTCGTCGGCGCCGTAGCAGACATCTAATATCGGGGCGCGGTGCTCAAATGTATTGACGAGGTTGTTCTCGCTGGGGCCGTCGGCGATGTCGTATAGATAGAGCTTCTTGTCCCACGAGGAGACGAGGAGTTGAGTGCCCGAGTTGGGAGCGAATGCGATGGAGGATACCGCGTCCCCCGGCGGAGGTGAGAGCTCATACTGCGTTGCTAGGTGTCGCGAAGATGGTCAGCCATGCTGATCAAGAAGAAGGACGTGGAAGGGACGATCAAGGCTCTTGATTCGCAGTCTCTCCTGAAATTGGTTGGTCATACTCACCTGGGGCCATGGCAATGTGCGCCGTTCTTGTCTTGTCTCGCTCTCGCTTTCACGATGACCTTGGCCAAGACTGAAGCTCGACTTCCGTCAACATTGAAGTTCAAAGGCTCGAAGTTCACAAGGTACGAGGTACCTCGTCGTTATCTGTTCGCACACTGCATCCATATGAGTCACGTGGTGATAACGCAGCTCTGAGGCATTGCTTCGATGACCCACCAGCCACTCGCAGGGCAGTCTGCGACTACAGGTAAGCCACAGAAGGACGGTTACCTGTAGTATTGATGTATGCTGACTGCGCCACGGCCACCCCCACCACGAGCGCTTGGGTTCTTCCGCCTCGCAATCGCAAAATGTTCAAAATTATGACTCCGCCCGGAACCAGCCTTGTCGAGTGAAGCTCGAGTCTTGGTCGTCATCCACACGACGAGTTTACGCGGGAGCCAAAGAGGAGGGACATCTTTCTTTCCTCAACGACTTTTCGTCACGCCATTTCCTCGACTTCATCGCCCTGTCGCAATCCCGAAGGACCCCTCTGAAATCCGCGACCCGATCGACTCGAGATTTGCGGTTCGAGAGCACCACCCCACTTCCTGTCCACCACCTCTCATCCACACCCATCATCACCGCATCGGTCGGCAACGCTTGAATCCCTTTTGAATTTCCCTAGTCCGATATCCGATACAAAATCGCCCAAGATGTCGTTCACGAGTTGTCGTTTCTACGAGGAGAAGTATCCTGCGATCGATAGCTTTGTCATGGTCAATGTCAAGCAGGTTAGTCGGCTCCGGACCTACTGCTGCTTTCCTCCCTCCCTCCATCTCTGCACCATTTGATTTCTCCCCGCGATCCAGGGGGAGGCCAAGGATTGCGGGAGGATGATTGAAGGAGGAGATGCGAAAGATGAGACAGCCTGGCTCACAGACGCGAATGGTGTCACTAGATCGGAGAGATGGGTGCCTACGTCAAGCTCCTCGAGTACGACAACATCGACGGCATGATCCTGCTGTCCGAACTTTCGCGAAGACGTATCCGAAGTATCCAGAAGCTCATCAAGGTCGGCCGAAATGAGGTCGTCGTCGTCCTCCGTGTCGACAAGGAGAAGGGTGAGTTGGCCCGACAGCAGCGACGAGGATGGCGTCATGTGGGGGGGAAAGAGAGGGAGAGAGGGGACTTGACTAATCGAGGCGAAAGGCTACATCGATTTGTCCAAGCGACGAGTGTCTCCCGAGGATGCTGCCAAGTGCGAGGAGCGGTATAACAAGAGCAAGATGGTGCACTCCATCATGCGACACGTCGCCGAGAAGACGCAGACTTCCATCGAGTCTCTATACGACACGATTGCGTGGCCCCTGAGCCGGAAATTCGGCCACTCGATTGACGCTTTCAAACTTTCCATCACGTTGGTCAACCCCTTCCCGGGACTGGAGAGCAGACAAGGGGCGAAGAGGGAAAGAGTGGACGAGATGCGAGCTTTTGGATTTTTATTTTTATTTTTTGCCGGCGGAAGCTAACATGACAACCCCTCCCAGTAACCCTGATGTATGGGGCGACGTCGCATTCCCCAGCCAGGCCGTCGAGGACGAGTTGAAATTGTACATCAGCAAGCGCCTCACGCCCCAGCCGGTGAAGCTCCGCGCCGACGTCGAGGTCACCTGCTTCGGCTACGACGGCATCGACGCCATCAAGGCGGCGCTGCGGAAAGCCGAGGCCAACAACTCGGAGGAGCAGCAGATCAAGGTGCGCCTCGTTGCGCCGCCGCTGTACGTCCTCACGAGCACGAGCCTGGACAAGAACCAGGGCATCAGCCTCCTGCAGGACGCCATCGTGGACGTGCGCACCACGATCGAGGGCTCCGGCGGGAGCCTCGTGGTCAAGATGGAGCCCAAGGCCGTGACTGCCAACGACGACGCCGAGCTGCAGGCCCTGATGGAGCGCAATGAGCGCGAGAACGCCGAGGTCAGCGGCGACGAGAGTGTCAGCGAGAGCGACGACGTCCCGGACACTATCTAGATGAGGCCCCGGGGGCTGGAAGGGGTAAGGGGAGACGAAAAAATAAAAACACAAATGGATGTAATCTCTTAGGCAGGCTCTTTTTTTTTCTCGCGCCGTGACACCGCGACAAAGGGAGCTCTGAAGAGGACAAGTTCATGCAGGCTCTACATGTTCTGGGCTGATCTTTGTGAATTTCATCACTGTATGTATTTAAGTCTTCTTACTCGTACATTTCTTTTTGTACCTGTATATCGAGGGTCTTATGTTTCTGGTGGTGTTTGTTGAGCTGAGTGGTGTTGAGACTGGGCTATTATTGAGTTGCCAAAAGAGTCCCAACTGAGGAACCATGTATTTCTGCATTTTCTTCGAATCAGAAAATGATCACCTTGAAGTACATACAGTCGTAAAGACGACTACTCGAGCCGAGTTGGGTCTTCTTCTTATTGAGTCATCCAGTCAACATTGCCATGATGTGATGTTGGTGTCGTCCAAGGAGGGCGGTTTTTTAGCACTGGCAATTCGGGCCGGGTGCTAAATGACACAAGCTCCCGCGATATCCATTTTCTCACCGGGCGGCCATGTCGCACGACAATTTTCCCTTTTCATCAAGCCCCATCAACATCACGCCGGTCTCAATATTCGCTGCGATCAGCATATTTCGCGAGCGCCACAATATATACATGCTTCTGCTTGGGCGTCTTTTCTCATTCTTCTTCACGGACTCACTGCATACTTGAGGAGCGCACACCACAAAGAACGGCGCGCAAGAGGGAAAGCAACGCAAGGGACAGCAAGGAAAGGGGTGAGGGAAGAAGAAGGGGGGAGGTAAAAGAGAACACTAGAGGCATGGCCAGCTCGGTATGGTCGAGGCTTAGGGGCCAGCCGAGCCTCGCGAAGAAGACAGCCCTCAACCTCCTCGGATTCGCGACCTGGATCCCCGTCATCGCGTGGTTCAACCTGCACGTTGCGGAGCTCACCGTCGTGGACGGGCCCTCGATGTATCCGTTCATGAACTCGGACAGGGACTCGACGCTGCGGAGGGACGTCGTGCTGAACTACAAATGGTCGCCCCAGGAGAACCTGCAACGGGGCATGGTGGTTACTCTGAGGTGAGTCTGCCCTCGAGGGGGGACAGCAACCTGGTATAGGTATAGGACCACGGATGGCTGATCAAATCTTGTCACTTTTCATGACGTGTCTACGGGGGGAAAAGGAGCCCGCTGCATCCTGAAGTCGTCGCCGTCAAGAGGGTCATCGCCCTGGAGGGAGACGTGGTCAAGACGAAGCAGCCGTACCCCGTCTCGACCGTGAGGATACCGCAGGGCCATGTCTGGGTCGAGGGGGACGGGCCTCCGGGGACGAGCCTGGATAGCAACACGTACGGGCCGGTCTCTGCGCGTCTCCTGACGGGAAGGGTCACGCATATTGTGTATCCGTTCAAGAAGCTTGGCCCTGTGAAGTGGTGGGAGCACGAGCGGGTGTTGACCGAGTAGGGCTGCGCAGCATGATGAGGCCGCTTTTTTTCCACGACAGAAAGCAAGCTCTCATGTCGCACCTGAAGACGAATTTTAACACGACCTCTTGAGTGAAGCAATTGTCTCCTCGCCAGCACAAGCCGGGTTTGAGGACCTCGAGCTCGACCACGATCGATGCATGAGGTTTTGCCGCAGACGCCCTGTGTCGATTATGACATGTGTGGCTGTGCTAAGTGAAATTCTCACCCGCTCGATGAGGCTGGACGTCCCAGCCACACTTGATTGTCCAATCACATCTACTCAAAACTATTCCGTATCGCGTGAAGCAAAAAGTTCTCGCAATGGAAGAGACCAAAAAAAAAAAATAAGAGAATTTGATGCAATCACTCATGCATGCTTCGTACATGATTGTACTCGTACCGACGATCCCTTCGGCGTATACCCGGTTGTTCCGTTCTCGTTTCTCCTTGTTGTCCTCGTTTCGAATTGGGGGAAGCGGAGTCTTGGCCGTCGAGCGCACTCAGATTGCATAGCTGTTGCTTTCCCTCTTGTTCCATCCTTGCTTCGAGTCTTGCTCACCTTTGGTTGATCCCCTTCGGTCTGGAAGCGCAGCAGCATTTAGGGGTGTCAAGTGGGGGGCAGGCAGCCAATGTCAGGGGAGCTCTCGACGCCTTCGACGAATTCTCGATTCTCCCTTGCTGGGCTCTCGGCGGCGGCGGCGACGACGAAGACGACGACGAAGACGTTAACGACGACGACGACGACGACGACGACGAGTGCGGCCGCGAACATCGGATCCGCTACGGTCGAGAGCGGCGGCGGCGGCGACGGTTCTCATCATGCCGGTCAAACTTCACTTGTCTATCCTGAAACTTTCGCCGCTGGGTCTGTGAACATCCAGCACCACATCATGAAATCCGAGGATATCGAGTCCGAGGGGCGACCGCCCTACCTCCATGTTCGTCCCCCGCGCCCTGTCCCTGTCGTCTGCGATCCGGGCATAGATCCGTTCCGCGCATGCGCCGACGACGACGATGACGACATTCTCAGATGAGGCAACTTGTGCTGACCAGGGGGGGTTTTGTTGCTTTGCAGGCCATGATCGCCGGTGGGCTGGGAGGATCGACGGGTGACATGCTGATGCACTCGCTGGATACCGTCAAGACGCGACAACAGGGCGACCCTCACATACCCCCCAAGTACACGTCGCTGGGGCGGTCATACTACACGATATGGAGGCAGGAGGGCATCTCGAGGGGCCTATACGGGGGCTGGCTGCCGGCGCTGGGAGGCTCGTTCCCGGGGACGATGCTCTTCTTCGGATCGTACGAGTGGACGAAGCGGTACCTGATCGATCTCGGCGTCCAGCAGCACGTCGCCTATCTCTCGGCCGGTGCGTCCCTCCCCCCCCCCAATCTTCTCCTCCTCTCTCTCTGTTTTCCCCTTATTCATTGGTTTGTCGGTGGCGTTATGTGGGTGTGTGTGTGTGCTGATTTCGCATTTCGCATCTGCAGGCTTCGTCGGTGACTTCGCCGCCTCGATCGTCTACGTGCCGTCCGAGGTCCTCAAGACGCGCCTCCAGCTCCAGGGCCGCTTCAACAACCCGCACTTCGCATCGGGCTACAACTACCGCGGCACGCTCGACGCGGCGCGGACCATTGTCCGCACCGAGGGTCCGTCGGCGCTCTTCTACGGCTACAAGGCCACGCTCTACCGCGACCTGCCCTTCTCCGCGCTGCAGTTCATGTTCTGGGAGCAGTTCACCGCCTGGGCCCGCAGGCACAAGCAGAGCCGCGACATCGGCATGCCCTTCGAGATGCTCACCGGCGGCGCGGCCGGCGGGCTCGCGGGCGTCCTCACCTGCCCGCTCGACGTCGTCAAGACGCGCCTACAGACACAGATCAACTCGCCGGCGCCCGGGACCGCCGTCGCGGAGAACCCCGAAGGCGGCGCGCCGCGGCACGGCCACGCCAAGGACCCGAACCCGCAGAAGCGCCTCATCTCGACGTCCTCGCCGAGCACGCACAGGCCGCAGCCGGGCGCCACGCCGCTGAGGACGTCCTCGGTCGTGACGGGCCTGCGGGTCATCTACCAGACCGAGGGCCTGGGCGGGTGGTTCCGCGGCGTCGGGCCGCGCGGCGTGTGGACCTTCATCCAGAGCGGGTGCATGCTGTTTCTATACCAGAGGCTCCTGCGGCAGCTGGAGGTGCTGATGCCTCTCGAGCGGGAGGACGTCTTATAGACGCCGCTCGGGGGGGCAGGACGAGGACGAGGAGGAGAGAGACAGAAACAATAAAGAGATGTTAGACAAAGAGACGCGAAGAGAGAGATAGAGAGAGAGAGAGAGAGAGAGAGAGCGAGAGCAACAAAGACACTCAAGGAAAGACAAAAGAAGAGAGTGGAAGAGAAGGTAGACATGACCGTTGGGTTGGGCCAAGGGACCACCCAGGGCTTTCGCGCGACTCGATGCATGACGGCGAACATTATCCAAGTCAGATTTCAGCGACCATATTCCGAGGGGGGGGCGAGACAGGGTCCACTGTACAAAAAAAGGGGGGGGTTGTTTAGAAGGGCACGCAGTCCGTGACATTGCTCGGCGTTGGGGGGACAAAACAACTTAGACGGGGTTTCAAAGCGGGGGTCCAAGGCCTCGCCCGGGATTGATATAGAAGGCATTGTATGTGTATCTATGCATTCTGTACATGAATGGCTCTACAATCTCCATCTGATAATCACATCGCACACATCGAGGGGGCCGAACGCCTTCTGGAGGGTGGTCATCACGAGTCATGGTCCCAATTGCAAGTTCAGGGGGCCAGATCTTTCGACAGTGGGAGAGACAAGGAGGATGGAGAGAATGCTGTTTGTCCGGATTGCGGAAGCTAGCCCCGCATGACCATATTCTGTCACAATCCCATTGCAGCGCCCATGAAACCACTGTTGCGGCTCTACAATTCCAAGCCAGTCTACACGTCTAAGGAAACCAGGCATGAAGAAAAGAACAGAAGGAAAAACAAACAAACAAAGAAGGGTATCTCGGGGAATCAGGTCAAACGTCAACATCGACTTCCTCCACAGCAGTCAGCTCCTCGAAGTCGTCCAGCCTGGACATCATCTCGTCCCTCGCCAGACACACGACCATGGCCATGGTCAGCGCGTTCCAGACGCTCTGCTTGTGCTCCTTCAGGTCCACGTCCACGTGGAAGCTCACGTACCCTGTCTCGCCGCGCGCCGAGTCGACGCTCATGATGAAGATGCTCGTGTTGACTATGAATAGCCCGTACACGACGGGCGGCCGGCGGCGGTAGTCGCACCCAGCCTCCTCCTCCTCCTCTTCATCTTCTTGTGATTCTTCTTCTTTTTCCTCTTCTTCTTGTTGTTGTTGTTCCTCGCCGCACATCCAGGGAGCGCCCTCGTGGTGCTGCGACGGCGCGAGGGGTATGTCCGCCATGTGCGCGTCTTCTGCTTCTCGGTCTTCCTCTTTAACGGGCGCCACTCCATCCGCATCGGTACGCCCACGCCGTCGCCGACACCGGAGTGCTGGGTCGTCGCAGCCGCCGGCATCCTCCATCTTGATATCCGCAGCCTTGTCCTGCGCGCCGCCGCCGCCGCCCCCCCGGGTCTCGAACAGCCGGAAGAACATGTTCATGAGCCGCAGCCCCCTGGCCCTCCAGCTCAGCGGCCTCGCGTCGGCGCCGGGCGCGGGCTCCCCAAAGGCCGCGTGGCGCCGGACCTTGAGGTACTCGCGCTGGAGGCGGGCGAGGGCGCGCATGCGGTTCTCGATGGTGCGCGTGACGCCGGCCTCGCCCTGCTCCGGGTCGACGACCTCGGCGACGACGTTGGGGACGATCTTGAGGTGCGCGTAGGAGCCGTCCTCGGCGGCCCAGGCGATGTAGCTGGCGAGGGCTTGCTTGATCATGGGGGGTGCCTTGTGGGGGAGGCCGCACTGGAGGAGTGTGCGGACGTTGGCGGTGAGGTCGATGAGCCTTGTGAGGGCCATGGTGGCTTGTGTTCTTGTCAGCTCGTGGGTTCTTGCATTTTCTCTTTCTTTTCTTTTCTTTTCTTTCTTTTTTTTTGTTTGTTTGTTTGGTTTCATGCAGAGGGATCGGGGAGGTGAGGAATGAGGAGGCGAAAGAACATAGGGGCAGCACCTCTAAACTCTCGCGAGTGGGCGTAGATGATGGGCTTCGCGTCCTCGGTCGTGCTGAAGCACCGCTCGGATATCGGGAAGCCTCTGAAGTCGATTTCCCAGAACGAAGGGAGGATCGGTAGTTCCTGTCTGAGATAGAGCATCTCGAAGAGCCTCTCCTCGTCGATTGCCCACGTGCTGGCCCCGGGATACGTCTTCTTCTCCAACTCCATCGACATCCTGAGCCCGTTGTCGATCCAGATGCCGTAGTCCGTGAACATCCTGAGGTCGCCGTCCTCGTCCTCGCCGTAGCCACTTCTATGCCTCTGGATCTTCTCGTCATCGTCGTCGTCGTCGTCGTCGAGCCTCAGGTTCCTAAGCTGTGACGAGTCTGGCCCATCGGCGCTGCTGTCCCTCGTGGCGCCGTCTAGTCGGGGAGATCTACCGGCGTGAGAGTCTGTGGAAGACGTAAAGGATCCTGCATGACTGTCCATTGCAATGGTAGAGCTGACATCCGGGGCGATATCACGGTTCGCGGTCTGGTGATTGATGTTGTTTTGTTTTGGTCACGATGAATAGCTGGCCTGAAGGGAGTGGGAGACCCCCTACAGAGCACAAAGAGAGAATGGGAGAAGGGAAGGACACTCGTGAAAAGAATGGGACGGGTTTTTCTCATAAAGAAGGGAGATATTATTTTCGCATTTATCGTCTGTTGATGGAAGATGGAACCAAGGTGAAAAAGAGGGTGTGACATTTGGGGGGTTCGGGTTCTCTGCCAGACAGTGCGTGGGAGTTGCACATGCCGGGTCGGAGGAGGATAACACAGATGATGTCTGCTGGCAACCCCCTTTCCACCACACGCCTGAGCGAGGAGGCCGTTTGAGAAAACCAAAGCCCTGCTGCTTTCCATATTGCTCGCCCTTCATGGCCAATGCGAGCTTCACATCGATCGGCTCGAAGCCTCCGTTGGGGGCGCAGAGTCACCGGACCGACGATGAAGGAAGACGCAATCGTGAAGCCGCCGCGAAAGGTGAATTGATGAATCTGATTATGTAATATTGAAATATTATGTCATCAATGAGATCAATTCGAGGACCGCGGAGTTCGGACAAAAGGTATGACCGACCAGCCAATCAGAGGATGCGCCGCGAATGGGAAAGTCTTCGCAGGCTCGACGACTCTATCGCCATCGCCATCGCCATCTCCTCGGCGGGCGTGTCGACGGCTCGCAATCTCGAATCGCGACAAACCCACACATTCGGCGTCATGGCAGCCGTTGCAAAGACAGCAGCGCGGCAGCTGCCCGGCTTCAAGCTCGGGCAGAAGCAGGTCTTCCTGTGAGCAACCCTCCCCCC
>NQYQ01000038.1:60525-80610 GCA_003055925.1 Escovopsis sp. Ae720 | reverse complement strand
CCCCCCCCCCCCCCCCCCAAAGGAGAAAATAGAGTGGGAAGGGAGGATAAAGAGAGTTGTGAATGCTGATTCTGGGATCGTCTCATGCAGGCCAAGACGTTGGTGGCGCCGCTTGATCGGGTCAAGATTCTCTTTCAGGCCAGCAACCCCCTCTTCGCAAAGTACACGGGCTCCTCGTTCGGCGTGGCCACCGCCATGCGGGACATCTACCACCACGAGGGCGGGCGGGGCCTGTTCCGCGGCCACTCGGCGACCCTGCTGCGCATCTTCCCCTACGCCGGCATCAAGTTCCTCGCCTACGAGCAGATCCGCGCCGTCATCATCCCCTCCAAGAACCACGAGACGCCCCTCAGGCGCCTGCTGAGCGGCTCCCTCGCAGGCGTCACCTCCGTCTTCTTCACCTACCCACTCGAGGTCATGCGCGTCCGCCTCGCCTTCGAGACCAAGCGCGACGGCCGCTCCTCCCTGTCCTCCATCTGCCGCCAGATCTACAACGAGCAGCCCGTCGACAAATCCGCCACCACGACCACGACCACCACGACCACCAACACCGCCGCCGCCGCCGCGGCGACGAGCACCAGTAGTAAGCCGCCCCACGCGCTCGCCCCGGCCCCGCCGCGCCGCGGCCTCGTCAACTTCTACCGCGGCTTCTCCCCCACCGTCCTCGGCATGCTCCCCTACGCGGGCATGTCCTTCCTCACCCACGACACCATGACCGACCTGCTCCTGCACCCCTCCATCGCCGCGCACACGACCCTCCCGCAAAAGAAGGGCCAGCCCCGGCCCCCCGGCAAGCGCGCCGCCCTGCGCTCCTGGGCCGAGCTCACCGCCGGCGGCGTCGCCGGCATGATCTCCCAGACCGCGTCGTACCCGCTCGAGGTCATCCGGCGGCGCATGCAGGTCGGCGGCGCCGTCGGCGACGGGCACCGCCTGCGCATCGGCGAGACGGCCGCCATGATCCTGCGCGAGCGCGGGCCGCGCGGGTTCTTCGTGGGGCTGACCATCGGGTACGTCAAGGTCATCCCCATGGTGGCCGTGAGTTTCTACACGTACGAGCGGATGAAGCTCGTCTTTGGGATCTGAGGGGGCTTTTCTTTTTTTCTTTTTTCTTTTCTCCCTTTTTTCTTTTTCGCCCCGCGCAAAACGCATCGTACGGAGGTTCGTTGCTCTTCGGTATGGGGGAGATGTGTGTCGGCGTCTGGCGTGTCTTGTCTGTGATCTTTCCACCGTGTATCGATTTTTCTTTTCCCCTTGGATATCGTTCTTCCTGTAACGCGGATCATGGCCAGCGATGCCTCGAGGCGCTATATATCAATGTATCAATGAATAGAGAATCCAAACGGCTCATCACCTACTTATTGATATGTTCTGGACTGCCCTCCAGAGACGCAAGCACAGTGACATGATCTCCGCGAACCTCAACCACGATATTCTACAACTACCTACAGCTACGAGTACAGCACACACACACACACAAGATCCCAATGCGTCCTATCAAGCGACCAATAGTGCGCGGGCATCACCAGCATATGGATCAATCCATTCCAACTTAGCAGAGGATCTGGGATCATGGCTTCGACGACCATATGTAGTAATGTGCTCGTGCATGTATAGGCACGCTCAGCGGCCCGAGCCCGCAACATCGATCTGCCGGATCAAGGATGGATCTTGATGGATTCGTCTCCTGTAGTATAGTGGATAGTATACAAGCTTGTCACGCTTGGGACCCGGGTTCAATTCCCGGCGGGAGAGCGCCTTTTCTTTTTGGATCCCGTCTTTTTTTGTCCTCGTTAGAGCGCTGGGGCTTTCTTCCTGCTTTGTGAATGGGTGTCTGGCTGCGGTAGTGCGGTGGGCTTGGGTGGGTGTGTGTGTGTGTGTTGGTTGGGATGGCTGATGACTTGGGGTTTGGGGCGATGGGGATCTTCATACTGGTCTTTGGTGAGCCTGTCTCGGGGGGGTTTTGGGGGTCAGGATGAAGGAGATTGAGTTGTAAAGATTGGCAATGGTGTGGTTCGGGCAGGTATCATTTTGTTTCTCGTTTTTTTTTTTTCGATGCGAATCACGGAAAGGGGGCTGAAGGGGTAAAGGGGCATAAGATATCATATTCATGTAAATTTGCAGCAGGTATGGGCAGATCTGTGTCGATCTCGACTTCTTCAAAATATGTGAGAGTGTGTGATTGCCATCCTAGAATGAAAAATGGCCCGTTCCTTTCCGTACTGGTGAAGGTGCTCAAACTTCAAACTGCAGACCGTCTTCTCCTCGGTGCTCATACGCACAGCCTCGTGAGTACGGTTTGCCGTGCCGGCTCAGATCTAAAAAAAACTAAGCACCACCGACGGTCAGGAGCAGCGTGGGCTGGCCCCTGGCGTCCTGGAAGGCCAAGCTCGCCTCCGACAACTCGGTTGGAGAGCAAGATGGTCGCAGCAGACCCGAGGAGCGTCTGCCAGTCGTTCTCCGTCAACGGCAGGCCCTGGGCCAGCGTGGCGTCGTGCACGACGTAGAAGGCGGCGTCGCCCTGGTTTCCCGAGGTGTGCCGCAGAACGCCCCCCCGCGCGTTCTGCTGCGCCCTCAACGGGAGAGTGGCGGCCGTGGTCCCAATCAGACCGGGCAGGGCGCCGAAGTTCACGGCCGGCGAGGGCCCATAGTGGTCACGACGGAGGACGCGAACAGTGTGTGTCGCCGGACTGGAGGTCGAAAGAGTCGCCGGGGCTCGGGGTGTCGGAGGTGCTGAGCGGGGAGCGGGTGGAGGCGACCTCCTCGCCGATGGAGTTGATGCCGTTGCAGAAGCCGCTCTGGGGCTCGTCGTCGGTGACGGAGGCGCCTGAGAAGGCCAGGACCTGGCTGACGCCCTGCGCGAGGCAGTTCTGCATATCGCCGGGGCTGCCGTCGGGGTTGGCGAGGCTGATGAGGGGCGGCGGTGAAGCCGGGGATGTCGCTGTCGACGGTGTTGGCCACCATTTGGGTGCCGGGGCAGGTCTGGCCGCAGGTGTCGTCGCCGACGGCGAGGACGAAGGTGCGGTTGATGAGGGAGCTAGGGCCGTCGAAGGCGGACTCGTGGATGCCGCCCTTGCTGGTGGAGAAGGAGGAGCGGGTGACGCCTTGGGAGGCGACGCCGGAGGCGACGCAGCGCCAGGAGGATGGCGGTGGAGAGGAGGAGCTTGCCGGACATGATGGGGACTTCGGTCGATTTGATGCGAGGGGGGATGAGGCTTTGGGGGTCTTAGAAGATGGGAGATGATGCTTTTGAGATGCTGGTGATGGTTGAGCCCGGGAGACGCGGAAAAGGGGCCCTTTTATGCGGTTTCCCTTTCGCGAGATGGCATCTCCGCCGTCCATCATTGTGCCCCTTTTTTTTGGTCCCCATCATCGTCCTTGGGCTCTCTTGCCGTGTCAGTAAGGATGTCCATATAAGCCGACGGCTTTGGTGGTCATTGCATCGTCAATCAGCTTATGACACCTCCGATGCGCTGTCGCCAATGATTGAAAGCTGTCTCTTCCGTGATGGCCTCCCGTCGAAGATCAGTGAGTGAGCATCAAGTAGAACATGAGGCCATCGAGCTCTCTTGCGAGTGCCTGGGCATTCTCATCGGGAGCCTCAAGCCCATCGCCGGTAAGCTGATCAAAGAGCGCACATGAAGCCACGTCTAGGAATAGCATCATCTGCCGTCCGTCCTTGTGTAGATACCTACTCGCGCGAATACATACTCGTATTCTGGTGCTCCGTACTCCGTAGAGGCAGACACATTTACCCATAATACCGGTTATGTACTCCGTATTCGCAAGCCGGATAAAGTCAGACAACTTCACATGGGTATGCCAGGATATCGTCCCGCGCATGCTCCGCGTGTTCTATAGATAGTCAGCGACTCCTCGAGGCACGGCGGTCCACGTGAAAACGGGAAGAGCGATCGATTCATGAGCCTGTCGACGAGCACCGCACGACAAGAATTCCCAGCGTCCACCAGCCGTGATTTCTAAATCAGGGGCTACCGGCTACGGGATGGACGTGGCCTGTTTCGAGTTGTTATGCAGGAGGAGCGAGGATGATCCCGTCGGGGGCGATCGAGACGGCGTGAGGATGGACTCGGCCGGCGTCGCTTCCGAAGGTGTGAGCGTGGGCATGGACGCGGGATTCCGGAGTCGTACTCCGTATCGGCGATGCCAAGCTGCTCTGTCCGCGGATCCGCCTGCGAGGGAGTCGTACGGAGTAGAAGATTTTCGAATTCCTCGGGAGCCCAGTCGCCACCGCCTTCCGCGAGAAAGGGCTTCTGCAAGGCGTACTCGTACCTGTAAGACGGGCATAATGGTCGTTGGCTCCATCTTGCGCCGGCGAGCATGAGACACGCCTCCGTGATGACGGGCAGGCCTGGCCGAGAGGAGTTGATGGTCGTCGTCAGCATCGTACTCGTACGTGTCATCGCCGTCGCCGTCGGAGTTGTTCGGGTCACGATATCGGTCACGTGGTGCATCCTCGTGAAGGCAAGAGCGATGATCAACGCAGCTGGTCGTGGATCTGGCAACTTGAGGTTGAAGATTCTGATACTGATGGAACGTCCACTGCTTCAATGCAGTGCACCGCATCGGTATGAGCGGTTACTGGTACGGAGTACATCAATATTCTGGACGAGCAAATGACGAATGAAATGGATTCTTGCCGTCGCGGAACCTCCATGCCTACCGGTACGAGTACAGTATGCCTGCTGGAGGGATCCATCATCCAGCAAGCAAGCAAGCAAGCACATGTCGTGCGAATTTGTTGGAGGGCCAACAAGGGTCGGCGACGGCTGGAAAGTCAAATATCCACCTACTCCGAAGACGCGACGCCCTTTGCATCGTGGCGTTCGGAGTAATCAGGGCGAGGATCGTGGGATCGCGAATCTCATCCGACGCAGAAGTTTATTTCCCGTCGAGAGCACGCGTCGGTGGGACTCTGGATGACAAACCCGTGATGTCTGATACGGCGTCGGGCGGCGGGCTTGTTGTGGGCCTGGCCATCCGTGGGTGGATCCATTCATGGCTCATGGCTCCATGGCTCCATGGCTCATGGCTTATGGCTCATGGCTCAGGGATCCATCCCCGCACGCTCGGTCGCCACGAGTGCATCGAACTATTGCCTGCATTGCGTGCATCGAGACAAACAAATGCACCTGGCGCGTCTGGGATTGACACCATTCGCCCCCGCACCGACATTGACGATACGAGGTCGACTTTTGCACTTGCCGCTTTTCAACTCGTTCATACGATGGAGGATGGAGGACTTTTCAAGGTAGGTAGTACTCCGTACTATTCCGTAAGTACGGAGTAGTACTAGTATCTACTGGTAGTAGTAGTAGCACTACGAGTACTTCAATGTACGCAGTGCCAAATTAGGTAGTAGTAGTACAGTAGTACTAGTAGTAGAGAAAGGTGAGGAGTGAGAAGTTCTCCAAGCTGAGATTGTCAAACGGGTTAGACCTCCGTGGAAGGACCAGGAGCTCCGTGGCTCCTGCTGCAATTTCCATGCTCATATCACGCATGTCGCAATGACCCTTTTCCTCTTCTTGTTGATTTGAGGATCAATCCATCCATCAATCCATCCATCAATCCATCCATCCATCCATCCATCCATCCGTGGATGCTGGATAGTGCTACTAGTATGTACAGCTCGAGGTAGTACGAGTACAGGTACGGAGCACAAGGAAGTAAGAACCTTCTCAAAAGAGGCACTGTTCCTCCGAAGTTAATACACACGAGTGATCGTGGCTGTAACTCGTAGTACGAGTAATCGTAGCCTGTGCGGGACCGACCCTGGGGCCTGACCTCCTTGGTCCGAGTTGTCTGTGCGCCTGCACTCCAGACTCGTCATGGCCGATGCGAAGAATCGATTGATCAACCAATTCGAACTGCCCGCGCTAACGCACATGTATTGCCTGCAACTTGAACTTCCATATTGATGTCTTGAGCGGATCGGAGCCGATACTCGTAATCATCAAACGACGTACGGAGTACAGGTACTACAGGTAAAGGTAGGCAGGGATCTCTTTTCTTGCTCACACTGTGTTCAAGTGGTTGTCGCGAGTGTCGCGGTACTATCGCGGTCTTCCAATGAATGTCGGACGGACTGATGAAGCTGGTGGCAGTGCGCAAGCTGCAGTCACGTCTAAAGGACTCGATTTCAATGATCAGTGAGGTTTGTTGAATTCCGGACAGACAATGACATACTTGTATTGTGCAGCACTGCCAGTACGACTCGTAACATCTTGATCCATCCATCCATCCATCCATCCATCCATCCACTGTCCATCAATGCAGCTCGAGTCGGCGGGGTCCAGCCAATGCCATTACCATTATGCGATCCATTTTCAATGAACCCGCGACTTCCCGTTTTACCGGGTTGCTGGTACCGAATACATGGATGTACCTGAAGCGGCCAGAAGGTCACCCAAACGGCCGGGTGATGCCCTGCACCAAATCGCCAGCACGACCAGGCAGCTTCGAGTCTCACTCCGTACCCAAGACGAGCTGGGCACAGGTACCTGTGCTAATAGGTTCTGAGTACCTCTTCTTGTACTCCGTACTGAGTCCGTACTCCGTACAGTATACGAGATCCCTCCAGTTCACTGTACCTGTACCTGTACTCGTACTCGTACGACTCGAGTTAGAACGCGACTTTGGAATCAAATCTGGCACTTCCATTTGAAGTTGTTGGAGGTGCTCCTCGTCGTGCACCCGAAGCTGCTGTTGCATCGAAGTTCCATGTATTGATGTTGCTGCTGCTGCTGCTGCTGCTGCTGCTGCTGCGACTCGTGTTTCTTTTCTCTCTCTCTCTCTCTCTCTCTCTCTCTCTTTTTTTTTCTTTCTTTTTTTTCCCCTCTTCGCTGCTTGAACCGCCCTCTCTTCCCTCTCTTCCCTCTCTTCCCCCCCGCCTGTTTCTCTCTCTCTTTCTTTCTCTCGCTCTCTCTCTCTCTCTTCCTCTCTGATCTCACACAGACTTGATCAGAAACAAAACAAGCAAATCCCAGCATCTTCTCCTCGCGCATCGTCCGGCAATCTTACTCGTACTCCGGACATCCAGATTGATTGATACATCCATCCATCCATCCACCCGTCCATCCATCAATCAATCTTCATGCCTCTCTCCCTTGCTCCGCCAAGGCCTCAATTACGACTACAGCAAATCGTCCGCATCAAAAACCCACTCCCGCCATACTCGTACCAATCTATCTGTGCCTGTACTCGTATCACCGAACAGAATCAGACGATCCTCCACCGCGAAACCTAGGCAAGGGCATAGAAAATTCAATCCCGACAAGACAATATAACGGGCCACATACCCTGGCTCGCGCCCTTTTTTTGGCGATACGAGTACTCGTTGTACTCGCATTGGATTTCACCCCTCCGCACCTCCATCATTCCAGCCATAGCACTGGAGGTGAGAGTACTACTCCAGACTCCTCCATCCTCCATACTCCATCCTCCATACTCCATACTCAACGTACCACCTCTTGGTACGAATGGATTGATGCATATCGCGGTCCTCAGATTCTTTTCGCGGCTCACGATACATACATAGTACTCCGTACATAGTAGTACGAGAGGAGGTAGTACGAGTACGATACTACTCGTAACAGCGTCTTCCCTGGATGCTGCCAACATCAATCAATCAATCAATCAATTGATTGATTGATTAAATGGTTCTCGTCGGATCCCTGGATTCACAATCACATTTCTGACCCGACACAACCTCGCAACAGCCGGCCCCTTTCATCCAATCGATCAATTCCATTCATCCTTCTTTTCTTTTTCTTCCCTTTTTTTTCTTTCTTTCTTTCTCTCTCTCTCTCTCTCTTTCTTTCTTTCTTCTTCCTTCTTTCTCTTCCCTGGCTCGCTCTCATTGCCTCTCTCCCTCCCCCCCTGCTCTTCGCCCTTTTCGACTCGCATTGACGTCTCGATTCACTGCCCTGCAACAAGTCCTCGGCCACGTCATTCGATCAATTCTTCAATCACCACCTCCTCCCATCTCGACCTCTTTGTGTGTGAACGCGCCCTCGCCTCTTGGCATGTTGCTTCGGCCAGCCGTCCCTCAATGCGCGTCTGCCGTCTCTGGCCCTCTCTCCCGTCGCCCTTAGATCACAACCATGCTCTGTCATGGCCCGCCTGATCTCCAACACAAGAACCATCTTCCACGCCATCGACGACTACGCATCTCGATCCCAGTACCACTACTCCTAGCCATTGGCGCCGCCGCGCCTCCCCTCATCAGACGAAATGGCCATATGGCCCTTCCGCTTCAAGAGCTCGACAAAGGGCTCCGCCGGTGCCACCGCCGAGGACATCCCTCCACCACCACCACCACCACCACCACCACCACAACAACAACAACAAAACCCGAAAGAATCAACCCTCAAGAGGGCCGCTTCCAAAAGAAAGCAGGCCGCCCCGTCCCCGGAAGATGGCCCCATCCGCACGCCGCGATCTTTCACCTTCACGGCCCACGCTTCGGGTCCCATCCGCATCGGCAGGAAGAAGCAAGATGAGGCCCCAAAGGACACCCCACAGGCCCCCCTCGCCGCCGATCTGGTCCCCACCCTCCACCATAAGCGAACCGACAGCGATCTGACCGGCAGGAAAAGCGCTCAGAGGGCGCGCGAGGAGCTCGACCGTGAGGCCGAGATCAAGGCCATGAGCAGCTTCCCCTTCATGACCGTCCGCGCCGTCACGTACTCTGACGCTCACGATGACGCCCCGAAGCAGATCCACAGGAGGATCAGGACAGAAGGCCCCGAGCCGACCTGGAGATTTCCCGTCTCCGAGGCATCGCCCGTCCAGAGTCCCCCCGGTTCAAGTCTTTCCCTCGAGTCCGAGCTTGCCTCCTACCAGATCTCGGCTCTGGACGCTCTCGCCCCCCGGCCCACCCTGCGATGCGTGCCGCCCCGCATGCCGCCCTCGCGCGCCTCTGCCCCCGTCCGAAGAAGCTCCCAGAAACGAACCCTGGTGGCCCGCGAGCCCATTTCAGAGGAGACACTAAAGGCCCATAAGCGCATCGACGACCTCGCCGACAATTTCGACGCGAGCGACCTCCGCGAGCTCCTCGAGAGAGATGCCAGGAGGAGGGAGAGGCAGCGGCAACATGAGCGCGAGAAGACCGGGCGAAAATTGGCCCGGAGGGCCGAGAGACAGAAACTACGAGAGGCAGAGGCTCACATGTCCGGATCGCCTCTGCCCAGGAATCTCGAGCGAGGTGTCTTTGGTCGGGAATTGGCGGGTCTCGGCATGGACCCACCGTCAGTCGTGGTAACGTCATCAAAGCAGAGGACACCGCCCCAGCCAAGATGTGACCATTTCGAGGAGGCCCAGGCAGCGGAAATCACGCTTCCAGATCCATTCAAATCGTTTCACAGAGCGGCGGACGAGCAAGGATCGGATGCGACGAGTTTCGCCCCGCAAGATACGACACCAATCGATGAGAGACAGCCGCCAAGCGTATCTTTCAATGCCGAGACCCACCCCGAAGAGCCCCCGTCGACGAGTTCCAGGCCGGAGATCCCCCAGGGATTCAAAGAGTTCGTGTCCAAGGAGTCGATGTCGAGATCTGCCCTCGACTCAGACAAGGAGAAGATGAGCTCCGTATTCGACGACGAGGCCTCGGCGCGCAAGGATTCGTGTGCCAGCAGCAAGACCAATCATCTATCCCTTATATCCCTCTTCAAGTGGGGCTTCAAAGGCCGGCGCACAAACGCGGGCAGCCCGTCATCCTTCTCCAACACTTCACGCGAAGAGATGCAAGCCGGCGGCAGTTCTCAGGCAAGGGCACGAGGCAACGCTCACTCGGCGCCCCCAACGCTCCTGGGGAATTACATCAGCAAGCGTGCCTCGAAGACACCGAAACGGGAGAAGTCGAGGTTCCGCGAAGACCTTCCCGAACTCCTACCCAACGACAGGGACATGGCGAGATCCCCTGCGATGGAATCCGAGATGGCACGCGGTGAGATGGAGACGCCCGAAATGGCCCACAAGCCGAGCCATTACTCCTTGCCAGTGAACATATCAGCGACAAGGAGGTCCACCACGCCAATGGCCGAGTCTCAACTCGCCATGTCCTTCGCCTCTGTCGACTCCGAGGGCTCCTGGCTCGCCAGCAGGATCGGCAGCCTGCGATCCGTCAACCGCGAAGGCGGCAGTCTCCGAAGGCGGAATCGGGTGCGCACCTCCAAGTCTCTGGACGGCGATTTCGACGTCGACAATCAAAACGACCCCACCGACGACACGGAGAACGGAATCGAAAACGACAACGACGACATGGACGAAACGTTCTCGACGACCGAGCTCGAGCTTGCCGTCATGGACAGTGGGATCAAGACCGTCGGCATCAGCGCTCAGCCTCAGCAGGTCCAAGTCTACAGACCAAAGCGAGACACCATCCAGAGCCGCGAGGTCCTTCTCGACATCGATTCGGCGGACGAGCACGACACCGGCGCCGAGTCGATGGTGTCTGCCGAGGAGGCGGACGAGCAGGCCGACTTTCAGGAGGCGAGGACTCTCAGCATGAGCCACATTCGCCGCTGTAGCGCCAGGAGCGCCAAGCTATTCGAGATTGGGATTGCGAATGGTTCGTTGGACGAGACAAGAGGGACCTAGGGGCCTCGGCTGCACAACGCAAATCTGATGGCACCCACGCCCACCCGGTTTGAATCGCTCCATGACGACGAATGAGATGCTTGTTCTTGTCCACCCGGAAACCCGATCATGTGATGCCGAGTCAAAGCCCATCATCGATGATGATCGACGCGCATCGAAACCCATCACTCTTGCCATCAAGGACGATCCTCACTTGATGCCGCGAGAGTCGAGCCGCAAGGAGGGGGGGCTGTTTTTGCCCAACCACTCCATTCGCTGCTTGCTCATCATGCATTGATGAATTGGACCGGGATCAAAAATAGACAATGCTGGAGCTTGAACAAATATCACCAAGTCGACGTATGAGGAGCAACACACAGCATTTTCCCCCCCTTGTCGAGCCAAGACGGCAGTGTCGGCGCCTCAGCCAGCCGAAGGAGATGGTCAATGAACACTTTGTGCAGGAACGAATCGTGATAGATGAAACCGTGCGACAGAGGCACATCCAAGCTCGAGGCTCTCCTGACACGACTTTCACCGGCATCGAAAATAATCAGCCTGGCTCGCTCGCGGGCGCTGGTCACCACTATGACTTTCCACACCACACGGTTACCAGATTCGATAGCTTCCCGAGCAAGGGATATTTTCGACTGTTTCGCAAAGGAAAAAAAGAAAGGGAACTCCACCATTGGCTCGGAAAAGCGGCATGGGCCAGGGAGGGGAGCGGCAAGGGTCACGGAAGATAACCCGAACAATGTTCTGCCCTCGTCTGCATGACATCAGTGCAAGGGTATCAGACACGGACAGGGGTATCTCATTTCGCTAGATATTGGATTCACCTCGAGCCAGGGCCGCAGCCATGCTGGCTGCCCCGGCAAAGACAGCGCCGACGTCGACATCGAGCATGGAGGAGATGAAATCTTGAGCCTCCGGCAGGGAACAGCATGAGCCTCTGATGTCGGAACAAATTTTGGCCAGAGGCTGCGAGTCGTTTCACACAGAGGGGGACAGGACATAGGCAGGAAGCTCCTCGGTCGGATTCCTTCTCTCCGCATCGAACGTTGCTTCATGGGCTCATCGTCTTGCTCTGACGCAAGCTTCCTACTCCTCGTTCTTTTCTCTTTGACCCTTTTCCTTTGTATCTTCATTTCTTCCACTCCTTCAACCCCCCCTTTTTTCTCTTTTTTCCTTCTCCCCCCCTTTTTTCCTCTTCTCCTCTTCTTGTCTTCTTCGTTTCTTTATTATTTTCTTTCTCCTCTTGTTTTCCCCTCTTTTTTTCTTCCATCTTCCTCTTTCTTCTTCTCTTCTTCTTCTTCTTCTTCTCTTCTTCTTCTTCTTCTTCTCTTCTTCTTCTTCTTCTTCTCTTCTTCTTTCCTCCTTCTTTTCTCCCCCCTTCTCTTCTTCTCTTCTTCTCTTCCTCTTTTTCTTTCTCCTCTTTTTTTTTGCATATTTGCATCCATAAGCGCGCATAGAGCTATCGGCCGAGAATCGGTCCACACGGAGCTCTGAGACCCCCCGAAAAAGCTTGCATTTGAGTTGTTATTCCCCCCAGCAGTCGAGCCATGACCCTGATGATCTGCCTACATGTAGCAGTCCGATCAGAGGGCGTGGAGGATATGTATCTTGCAGATGATAGTTCTAGGGTGCGACGATTCGCGGGAAAAAGCGGAGAGTCGTGCTCCGAGCCAATACAGGACTGATCACCTCCGTATCGAGAAACCTAAGAAACTGCAAACCCGTGAAGAAGTCTGCCAGTCCATCCATGCAGGTCACTCGTCTGAACCCGTTGACTCCAGTACCCAGATATTGATTAGTCAGCTGAGGACGATGAGTCCAAGAGCCCCCGGCCAGAAACCGAGGACTCACTTCTCCATCACCCAACGCCGCCTGCTCGACGTGTTTTTTTTGTCTTCCTTGTCAGGAATCTTCTCCCTTTTTTTTTTGTTTGCTTGCCTCTCCTGACATCTCGATTTCCATTGCGGTCATGAACTCGGCACGTCTCCTGCGCTCTGCTGCGCGGCTCACCCAGCGCGGCGTCGCGCCGCCAGCGCGGTTGTTCCACGCCTCCCGGGCGGTCTCGGCCGTGCACCAGGTCAAGACGTGAGGACCCAATCCCCCCCTATCACTTGAGCATCCGTTGCATCAATATGATTCCATTCTCCTCCCGGCGCTGAAAACTGCCAGGGGGGCATGTTTACACGTTGTGACTGACGAGGTGATTTTGCTGCCTAGGATCGAGGAGTTCTTCACCACGCTGGGAGAGCATGATAAGGTCCTGGTGGACTGCTTCGCGGAGTGGTGCGGGCCGTGTAAAGCCATCTCCCCGATTCTCGAGAAGTGCGCCGTCCTCCCTTCCCCCCCCCTTCCCCTCCTACACCCTGACTTGCGATGATTGATGCCTTTTTGAAGAGGACTGACTGGCGCAGGCTGTCCGACGAGAGCGAGTTCAAGGACAAGGTGCGCTTTGTCAAGTTCGACGTGGACCGGCTGCCGGAGCTGAGTCGGGAGCTGGGGGTGCGGGCGATGCCTACGTTTTTGTTCTTCAGGGGCGGGGAGAAGGTGCATGAGATGGTGGGGGCGAATCCGGGGGGGTTGTTGCAGGCGCTGAGGGAGCATCATGCGTAGGGTGTGGGAAGTGTTGTCGATTGATCAATGATGTTTTTGGGGCTGGATGAAGAGATGGAGTGTGCGGGTTGGTTCTATGTTGTCGACTTCTGCGTGGATCGGGGTTTTTGAAATGACGGGGATTCTACTACTGCTATAGATCAGGTCTTTTAAATGTTCATCAATCTCTATCACCAGACGTCTTTGGGCATTTGAGATTGAGAAGCATGTTCGTGCCAGCGTTGTTGAAGATGTGACGACTTGCCAGGCTCAAGTTCGGACGTCTGTTTTGTCACGTGATGATGAGCCTCCTTGTTGACTTGAAGGTGTTCGTGTTTCTACGGCAACGCGGGCTTGGATCCAACAACCGTTGAATGAATGTTGAACATCACCTCGAGTGTCTTGAGGGCAGCACACAGCGCCGCGACTTCGCATTGAAAAGGCATCACGACGACGGCGCGGCGGCGAGGCAGACCCTGGCACGATGGCGTACAATCCGAGAATGAGCATCATCCCCGCGAACCAGCAGCAGCAGTCGCGGGCGCGCAAGAAGGAGGACGAGGCGGACGCGCACATGCGGCTGCCGGACCGGGAGATTGTGGGGTGCATCACGGACATCGGGATCAACTTCACGCTTGCGGACCTGCAGAAGCCGAACCCGGCGCAGGTGCAGCAGATCTTCGAGTGGTTCGCGGAGCTGCTGCTGAACGCGACGCGGGAGACGGTGGAGCCTGCGATGCGTGCGGCGTCGGAGGACGTGTGCGGGGAGTTCGAGGACGTGGTGCCGCCGGACACGCGCAACCTGATGGGGTTCTACGTGTCGCTGCGCAAGCTGCTTCTGCACTGCGGGATCCGGGACTTCAGCTTCAACGACCTGTACCGGCCCTCGCACGAGCGGCTGGTCAAGATCTTCAGCTACCTGATCAACTTCGTGCGGTTCCGGGAGTCGCAGACGAGCGTCATCGACGAGCACTACAACCGGGCGGAGACGACCAAGACGCGCATCGAGACGCTGTACGCGGAGAACCAGGAGGGCGAGGCGCGGCTGGGCGGGCTCCGGCAGACGCGGCGGGCGATGGAGGCGCAGGTGCGGGAGAAGACGACGCGCAACGAGGAGCTCAAGCGGCGGCTGCTCGAGCTGCGGCGCAACCAGGAGCGCGTGGCGGCGCGGCTGGACGAGGCGAAGCAGCGCAAGGGCGAGCTGACGGCGCGGCTCGAGGCGCGCACGCAGGAGCGCCTCGCGCTGCGCCAGGAGAGCGCCAAGCTGCGCCCGTACGTGCTGCAGAGCCCATCGAAGCTGCAGGACAGCCTGGCGGGGCTGCGGGAGGCGCTCAACGCCGACAGGGCGCACATCGACGCGCTCGACCGCCGCGCGCGCGCGCTGCAGACGTCGGCGGACGCGTTCGGCGTCGTGGCCGCCGACGTGGCCGCGTGCATCCGCGTGCTCGAGGAGATCGCCGTCGAGCTCGCGAGGGAGGAGGAGGAGGTGGCCAAGAACACCAAGCAGCGCGAGGCGCTGTCCGAGCGCGGCAACAACGCGCGCGAGGTCGAGCGCGCCGAGGCCATGCTGCGCAGGCAGCTCGCCAAGTGGACAGAGCGCACGGAGCGGCTGCGCGAGCAGAGCGGCCAGAAGGCCCAGGACGCAAAGGACAAGATGCACGAGCTCAGGGTCACGCACAGGAAGCTGACAGAGGAGCACACCGAGAAGGGCAAGGAGATGGAGATCCGGAGGGTCAGGATCGAGCAGACCGAGAAGAAGGTGAGGCCCGATGACACCCATTTTCCACGTTGCCTTTTTTCTTTTTTCCCCCCCTTGGCTTTGTTTCATGCCGCTGACCTTTATTTTTTTTTTTTTTTTGGTCTAGATGCTCGATCTCAAGGAGAACATTGAGAATGAGGTGCATGCGGCATACGACGAGTACCAGAAGATGGAGGCCCATATCCGGCTGTACATTACGGAGATGGAGCAGACGATCGGCTGAGGATGTGTTCCGGGATGGATCGAGACGACTGTTATGCTTGCTTTCTGGCTGTTACGAGTACGATTTTCTGCTTCGTGGGTCCGGCTTTTCTTGAACGATGGGAAACGGGGCAATGATACCATTGGCGTTGTGGATTTATTATATATATTGATTGACTCATGTACTCTCAGGGATTGTTGCAATGCGATCAATGCATAAGATTCATTGCTATGAAAAAAAAAAGCCTGCTTGTGTCCATGATCCTCAGCCCTCGGGGCCGCATCATTCTCGAGCCAGCTCTTGGCTGTCCCGATCGGCCTCTGCCATTGACTCCTCAAACGCGAACCAGCGGCTCAGCACCCTCCTGACAGGCACGCTGCGCCTCCTCACCGCGGGCCCCTCCGCATCCGACACATCCCCGCTCAGGATGGGCATCTCCTGGTCCATGAACTCGGCGAGCGTGCCGAACCCCATCGCGCCCCTGGGCTCCACGACGACGGGCCGGAGCGCGCTCCGCGCGGCTGCCTCGACGAGGGCGGCGGCCGAAACGCCGAGCCCCTGGGCGGACCACTCGCTCCCGTCGCGATGGAGCTCGAGCAGGCCGTAGACCAGGAGCGCTGCTGGGTGGTGCGCACTGCTGCTGCTGCTGCTGCTGCTGCTGCTACGGATTGCCGTGGTCGGTGGCGCGGAGACCTTGGAGACCGGGTCGCTGGGGGAGAAGGTCGTGAGGTAGGCGCGCAGGTGGGCGACGGAGGGGACGAAGGCGAGGCGGAGATGTCTTGATATGGCCCTCTGGAGGAGCGAGGCGTGAAGCAGGGCGTGTGTCTGGCGTGGAGAGCCCTGGGGAGGGGTAGAAGGATCAATCTGGGAAGGAGGAGAAGCAGGGGAGAGGGAGAGGCCGTGGGTGACGTCTTGGACGAGGGCGGCGAGGAAGACGGATTTGGGCCAGCAGATGAGGATGGTGGAGGGATGGCGGAGGTGGGCGAGGATGTGGGTGAGCAGCTCGGAGGGGGTTGCTGGCGAGAGGACGATTGGGTGGGATGGCGTCGCCGAGGGTTGGGTCATGACTTGGCGGTAGGTGTCATTGAAGTCTCCGTGGGCGCAGATCGTTTTGATGAAGACGGAGGGGATGGATCAATGCGTGAAGATGAGACGTCGGAGTCGCGGAGTCGATTGTGATGGAAGCTATTCAGAGGGAGGAGGTCAGAGTTGATCAATCAATCAATCCATGAATCAAATTGATTGATTGATTGCTCTCAAGAGGAGGTACTTCGGGTTGTGTAGCTGGACTCCCATTTTAGAAGGTACTCCGAGTTTCAGTGCCCTGGGCTCAGTTGGGCGACCGCCTGAATGTCCCCTGAAAGTCCCCTGAAAGTCCCCTGAGAGTCCCCTGAAAGCCCCCTCAGAGTCCCTGAAAGATCCCTGAAAGTGCGCTGGACCTCGGCGCTGTTCGAGGGGCGACCGTAACCCTAACCCTCTCACAGTGCGAGCAGACCTCGATGCAGCTCCCAAATCGCCATCAATCAAGGGATCCGATTCAATCCCAAGGATGGATCCATTGGATCAATTGATTTGGATTCAATCCCACCTCCACCAACGTCATCCCTCCATTCCCTCTGTCCCTGTCCCACTCCCACTCCCACTCCGTGTTTCGCCTCAACACCGTCGATCCCCTCGTAGGGCTCCTTTCCAAGGCCACAGAGACCAGCCATGGAGTCCATCTCGCGGATTTCTGGCCTCCTCGAGGCTGGTAAGGCTCAATCTCTTCCGATCAAACCTCATACCCTCCATCTTGAAGGAGCAAAAGAGCTGACCATTGCCGTGCTCTCTTTCTCCCCCGCCAGCCAGGGAACTCACCCTCGATGCCGCCCAGGCCACCCGCAATGTCCGCATCCCCAGCTCCAAGCTGCTCGACCGCAACCAGATGCGCAAGCTCCTTGACAGCCGGAACGACCGAGAGGTCCTCGAGGGACTGCGGCGCGTCATTGCTGTACGTTGGAAACCGTGATGCGACGCCTCGTCCTCCACAACCCGATGCCGGAACCCCCCCCCCCCCCCCCCCCCCGGGTGTCCACAAGCTGACCCCCGTTCGCAGATGATGTATCGCAATCAGAGGACCCTGCCCTTCTTCTCCTCCGTCGTCAAGAATGTCGCCTCGCCCAACCTCGAGATCAAGAAGCTCGTCTACATCTACCTCATCCACCATGCCGAGCAGGAGCCCGACCTCGCCCTCCTCTCCATCAACACCATCCAAAAGTCGCTCTCCGACAACAGCCCCCAGGTCCGCGCCCTCGCCCTCAAGACCATGTCCGGCATCCGCGTGCCAGTCATCAGCCAGATCGTCTCCCTGGCCATCAAGAAGGGCGTCGCGGACCTGAGCCCTCTGGTGCGCAAGGCCGCCGCCCTGGCCATCCCCAAGTGCTACCGCCTCGACCCGAGCCAGTCTCCCCAGCTGCTCGAGCACCTGTCCGCGCTCCTGGGCGACAAGCAATACTACGTGGCCGGCGCCGCCGTGTCGGCCTTCATGGAGATTTGCCCGGACAGGATCGACCTGATACACAAGCACTACCGCAGCTTGATCAAGAAGATTGTCGACATGGACGAGTGGAGCCAGCTGGCCACCTTGAAATTGATGACCTACTACGCGAGGAGGTGCTTCCCCCGAGAGACCCACGCACACGCGGCAGAGGCCCAGAGACACGGCTCCAGCCAACCCAAGACGCAGACGACCATTGACGACTTTTACGGCGAGACGCCTTCCGAGTCCAAGCCCCAGCGCCGGTCCATGACCGTGGACACAGATCTCACCCTCCTCCTGAAAGCCATCAGACCCCTGCTGCAGAGTCGCAACTCGGGCGTGGTCGTCGCCGTGACCCGGTGCTACGTCAACATCGGGACCCCAGAATACATCAGGTACGCCATCGGGCCTCTGGTGGCGCTCATGCGAAGCGCCCAGGATATCGAGCAGATCGCGCTATACAACATCGTGTCCGTCTGCCTCATATGCCCGGGCGACTTCGTCAAGTACGCGAGTCATTTCCTCGTCAGGGCCACCGACACGGCCCCCGTCTGGGAACTGAAGCTCGAGGTCTTGACCATCATCTTCCCCCACAGCCCTGCCCACGTCAAGAGCCTGATCCTGAAGGAGCTCGAGCACTTTTCCCGGGGCTCCAACAAGGCCCTGGTGCGAGAGGCCGTCAGAGCCATCGGCCGCTGCGCACAGTCCGACACAAACACCGCCCCGAGATGCCTCAAGCTGCTCCTCGGCCAGATCACCAGCCTGGACGGGACCCTGGCCGCGGAGTCGCTGACCGTGATCCGCCACCTGATTCAGCAGGACGAGGCCGGGCACGTCGGCACCGTCGTGAGGCTGGCCCGCAACCTCGACTCGGCGACGGACCCGCAGGCCAGGGCGACCATCATCTGGCTGGTCGGCGAGTTCTCCGGCCTCAACGGGCAGGACAACATCGCCCCCGACGTGCTGCGCATCCTCCTCAAGGACTTCGCGAGCGAGTCGGAGGCGGCGAAACGGCAGATCCTGCTGCTCGCCGCCAAGGTCTACCTCCACCACCTGAACCGGCAGGGCGAGCAAGGCGCCCAGGGGGGCCCGGAAGAGGATCCACCGCTCGACGAGGACAAGCACCCGATCGAGCGGCTCTGGGACTACGTGCTGCTCCTCGTGCGATACGACACGTCCTACGACCTCCGCGACCGGGCGCGCATGTACCGCTCCCTCCTCGCCGTCCCCCAGCTGGCGACGCTGATGCTCCTCGCGCCGAAGCCGGCCCCGCAGGCGCCGAGCCCGTCGGAGTGCAGGAAGGGGTTCCTGCTCGGGTCGGCAACCCTGGTCCTGGCGGGCGGCGGCGCGATCCACGGGCTGAGGGGGTACGAGGCGCTGCCGGAGTGGGTGCAGGCCGGGAAGGAGCCGGATCCGAGGCTGCGCGAGCCGGAGAGGGACGCGGCGGCGGTCAAGTACGAGGATGGCGGCGGTGGGCCCGTGCCGGCGGGGGAGAAGCTGGACGAGGCGATCAGGGCGGCGCCCCCAAGCAAGGCTAATGGCGTTGGCGGGCTCGGAGCCAAGACGCTCGATGATTGGCTGGCAGAGGAGGAGGAAGAAGAAGAAGAAGAGGAGGAGGAGGAGGAGGAGGAGGAGGAAAGCGGTGAAGAGGAAGACGATGAGGAGACTGATGAAGAGGAGGATGAGGAAGATGATGATGACGAGGAAGAAGACGAGGACGAGGAGAGTGAGGATGGTGGCGAAACGGACAGGCTGGTCAAGTCATGACACGAGGTGGGATCTACATCCAGGCAGGCATTGCTCAGCGACATGATTGACTTGAGAGACCGATTCGAGGGAGGTCGTGTCCTTGAATATATTCATTACTGTATTGGCCCCATTCCGAGGCCTGTGACAACGCATTGGAAACGTCCTGCAGAACCACCATCTAGATAGTACCATATCGCCGCTTTTCCTTCCCGGTTCCTATCCTACCGATGAGCCTACCCGATAAAGAAAGAAGAAAAAAGAGAATGTCCAAAAGGGGGAAAAAAGAAAAGGGAGTGAGAGAGAGAGAAACTCGTCATCTTGTCGTCTCATCTCATTTGCTCGTCTTCTCCGGGGCGGGGGTCTCTTCGCCCGAGGAGGCGCTCGGCTCGCTGTGCTTTGCGCCCCGGCGCTTGCTCATCTGAGGGAAGAAGAATCCCGGGTGAACGAGGGTGAGGATCGCGCTGGCGACGAGCATGAGGGAGCTGTCGAGGACGTAGAAGGAGGGCTCGTCCTGCATGATGGTGTTTCCCCATCCGCCGGCCATTTCTGCGATACTGGAAGGGGGCAGGAAACCCCAAGTCAGCTTCCAAGACTACTAAGGAGACTAGAAAACCCCATCACAGAGGATGGATGGATTGGTTTGAAAAGGAAAAA
>NQYQ01000038.1:41598-54812 GCA_003055925.1 Escovopsis sp. Ae720 | reverse complement strand
AGAGGAGAGGGAGAAGGGGAGGGAGCAGGCTGATCTTCGGACAAAGGCAGAACAGGAGCAGTGGTGACCAAAGGCACAAAATGAAACCAAATAATAAACAGCAAAGCAGAGCAGAAAAAAAAAAGAACAGTAGAGAGACAGAAATAGAGAGGAGGAAAGAAAAAGAGAGAAAAGAGTTAACACACAAGAGACCGCGCCGTTCCAGCCCAGTCCTCGAAAGAACCCCCTTTCCAGCAAGCCAACCCATGCACCCATCCCCCCCCCCCTCTTTTCGTTTCTCCTTTCTTCCCTTTCCTCGCGCTCCGTCCCAATCATATCCAGAAGCTTTACCCTCTCTGCGCCAGATTGAAGACTTCCTCTGGTAGATTCGGCCATCCTTCGTCTTCTATGCTTCGTCCCGTCGTCGTTCATCTCGTCGTCGTCGTCGCCGTTGATGCCTCCATCGGGGCGAGGTACTACAGGAAGTTTACTAACCAAGGAACCAATGCCCTGTCATTGGAAACAAGAAAAGTCAGCCTCGTCGGTTCCATAATTTTCAGACCGCCGCCGCGCCGCGCTTCATCGCGCAGGCTGCTGGGAATGTTAGTTTCTTGTTGACTTACCCGACTGCGACTGTTGCACCAATGCCTAACAGAGCCCGCTTCTGGACTCTCTGCTTCCTTACCGCAACGGGGGCATCTGTCGTCTTGGCCTTCTTCCACCTCGGCTGCTCCGCCTCGCCCTCGCCCTGCTCCCCGCTCGACGCGCCCTCGCCTTGCTCGTCTTCGCCGGCGGCGGCATCGTCAGCCTTGCGCTTGCTCTTGTCGGTCGACGCCTCGGCGGCCGATTCCGCGTTGGCAGATTCCTCCTCGGGGATGACGCCCTCGATGTGGAGGGCCTCCTTGGCCTCGCTCCGCTGCTTGTCGACCATCTCCCCCGCGGCAGCCATCATCTCCGCGACCTCCTCGGCGCTCGGGGGCGCGCCGCCAAAGAGCGGGTTCTCCTCGTCGAGCTTGCGGAAGACGAGCTCCTTGGGAAGCTCCTCGATGACCGCGGCATCTTTCTTAGCAGGGACGGCCGCGGCGGCCGCGCCCTCCTTCTTGGAGGGAAAGAGCATGGCAGGCTCGAATTCGATGGATTTCAAGACCGTCTCGTCCTTGCGCTCCTCCTTGGACTCGCTGTCGAAGCCCGGCGTGGACTCCTTGGAGGTCTCGGCGGCTGCCGCTGCGGCTGCCGCCCTCGTCCTGGTGGTGCGTTTGCGGGGAGACGCGGTCGCGCGTCGTGTGCTGCTGGTGGTAGTGGTGGCGGTGGTGGAGGTGGTGGTGGAATTGGCGGCGGTGGTGGAAGACTTGGTTGGGCTCACGGAACGGCGCGTGCGACGGGTCGGTGTGGGGGGCACGAGCTGGGCGACCGCCTTGATCCTCTCGAACTTGGGCGGCGCGGTGATGTTCTTGGGCGAGGCGTCAGGGGCCTGCGCGGTGGGAATCTTACTGGGGTCGAGCAGGGCCTGGATCCAGATGCCGATGTCGTACTCCTCTGCGAGGGCGAGCGCGGCTTCGGGGGGGATCCAGATGTTGCCGGCGGTCTCCTCGGGGCTCGTGGTCGCCTGCGCCTTGATGTACTTGCGCTCTGCCTCCTCCTCGGAGGCCGAGGCCCAGGGATACGTGGCCTTGAACATGCCCGTGGCGGAGATGTAGCCGTCGAAGCTCCGGCGCATCAGGAAGTAGCTATTGGGGCACGACTTGAAGATCTCCGAGATGATACCCTTTGGCATCGGGGCGCGTAGGTGCGCATAGTCGAAGTACCCGAGGTTGTGGTTGATCTCAGCCTCGTCGCTGCCCACCATCTTGGGGGTTAGTTTCGTCTGGCCGAGGCGTCGGCGCGCGACGAGTTCGGAGTCTGCAGGTTTTTCACCATCCATTGTGAGCAATTGCGCCAATCGCGTCAAGAAGAGAAAGGGGCTTGAGGGACGGAGATGATGGAGAGATGGGATGAGGGAAGAAGAGGAAGAGTGAGAGGAAGCGGAAGGGGGAAGGAGAAGGAAATCGAATTCAGAGCGGCGGGATCTTCGTACATCGGGGGACATCGGTGGTCAAATACGGATTATGCTTCGCGGGAAGCGGTCGAGTCACGCCTGGGGCCATCCTTATCCTCTGCTTCAGGATCCCTGGGGGTGGATGGACGAGGCACAGAAGAAGAAAGGGGGTAAAGAGAAAAAAAGAGGAAGAGAAGGGGGGGGGATGGAGAAAAAGAAAAGGCCAGGTCGTGTCGCAGCGCAGAGCGTGTTGTGCGGCACCTCGGATGCGAGCAAGAGGCGACACCTATAGACAGACGGTCGATGAAATCGAGTCTCTCGCGATCAGTCGGTGCAGACTCCAGAGGCGCGTAGGGGATGGCTTTGTTGGGTCGGGGCAGGGTCGGGTCCTGCTGTGAGATGGATAGAAAAGGACGGAAAGGCTGCCGCCAGTCGCGATGCTCTCTCTCGCGGTGCTGTGATTAGCCGAGAAGGGTTCGCATACAAGGGTCAGGTCAGTCAGAGTCGAGGTTGTGGGACGGCGCGTGAGCGGCGAGGCACCACAGCATCCCCCCGAAAAAAAAAAAAGAAAAAAAAAAGGCAGAAAAAAAGGTGAGAATCTCAGCCCGAGAATCAAGCCAGGTAATACGGATCGCGGGTGAAGAGTACAGAGTATTTCGTTTTGGGAAGAGGTCGGAGCAGAGGGAAGAGGAAGAGAGAGAGTGAGAGAGCGAGAGCTTTAGAGCGAGAGCGAGAGAAGAGAGAGAGAGAGAGAGAGAGAGAGAGAGAGAGAAAGAGAGGAATTTTACCTGACAAGATGAAGGGTCAAACCAAAAGTTTAGCTTCTCAACGGACTTCTGGACTGGCAAGTGCAGTGCGCGCTGCGACTCAGTGCCACCTGCCCCCCGTTAAGGGCCTGAGTCCTCAAGTCTCGGTACTTGCGCGCGACCTCTGGTGGCGGGAGCCTGAGGCCCGTGGCGGCGGGAGAGGGCCGTGAGGCCACAGTGGCAGATTCCCCATCTTCTACCTCCTGGCTACCTTGGTATTGTGCGGCGATGCGGGTGTCGGGCGAGGTAGCCCTAGGGTAGTCCGCGGCGGCGCGTTGTTCACGCGGCCCGTCTGGCTGTGGGGGCGTCTCCAGCATGTACCCAGTACGACGGTCCTCCCCAACTTGTCCCAACTTCAAGTTCAGGTTGCGGGAAAGTCGACCTCAAGTGCCCGGGGGAGCTCCTTCTCTGACTCTTCCACCCGTCACTTCCACCGTCACTTCCACCGTCCATTGCACCTTCCACTCAGCCCTCCGTCTCCCTTGCCTTCGAGTCACAATTCGCTGCTCCTTTTCGCTCTCCTTTTGGCACCCGGTAAGACCGTCTGATGCGGGTGCGAATATCCATTTGATCAATTGATAGAATCCATCCATCCATGGGTCCATTGATTCATGGATTGATCAATCCATCCATATCCCATCACCGCCCAATGTCCTGAGCAGAGACCTGATGCGGCATTCGACCAGCTCAATTGTGCCGTCCGTGGATCCATTGGATCCATTGGATTGATTGGATTGATTGGATTGGACTGTTTGATCTGTCCGTACAAACGCACCGAGTCCTGCCGTCGTCCTCGATCGCCTCAATGGTCTGGTGACACTGCGGAGCACTACCACCTCAGAATGGGGTACGAGTACAGGTACAGGTATGTATGTATGGGGTGCGGAGGGCGACCATGATTCCCAGGAGCCCGCGATAGCCCCTAGAGAATCAATGGATCGAAAGGGGCGGGGGATCGGGCCAGTACTCCGTACTCGTACTCGTACCAATGCTCGTAGGTAGCTTGATGGGGGGTCAAGGCGCGCCGCCTCCCGCCGGTGAGTCCTCGAGCCGTCCTGTCGTGTCCTCTGTCGTGACCCTGTTCGTGACGGTCTGCAAGACGGAGGAGCCCCGTCCAGGCTCTCTCGACCGTCTAGAACTACTACTACGAGTACTGCTGAGACTCCTGGCCAAACATATATACTCCGTATTGATACTCGTATTCCCTACCTACTCGTACCAGTACCTGTACGAGTACTGCCCACGTCTCCGTCAGAGCGATTAAGCACCTCCCTTTTATGTCATGGCTTAGGGTGCGAATCTCACTCTCGTGATGATCTGATCCAGCGCTTGCGCTCGTTATGCGCACAGAGCCGCTCCCTCCTTTCCCATATATCATGCCGGAATCCATCCGTGCTAGTCATGCTCTCCGCAAATCGATGACGACGGGGGACGACGGGGGAGAACGAGGGACGCTGTGGTGATGCGACCCGGCGACCCCTACTCGCACGAGTACATGTACTCCGAGTATACGGAGTATGTAGGCAGGGAACTCCCGGGCTTCGGCAATGATCACTGTGATCCAGATTTCAACGACCCCCTTCGCGATTCAAAGCGAGTACTACTCCGCACCCCTCCGTTAATACTCCGTACTCTGGGGGACGTGCTGCCGAACATCTGCCGCCGCGTCCCTCGCTTTGATCAATTGATCGATCCATCCATCCATCCGTGTCTCTTTCGAGGTCGAGAGTCGCGATGCACCAATCACCGCCTGCTTCTCCATCATTGCCTGATACTCGTATCCAGTATTGGGAGACGCGACCTCATCAACTGCATTGAAGGCGCGTATGTACATACGGAGAAGGACACGGACCCCTACTACTTTATCAAATCAATACTACTCCAAGTGTTCCAAGTTGCTCTGGTCATACTCGTACTCGAAGCACTACCCGGACCTCGTCGACTCGGCCCCTACCGGGAGGCTCCCATGGATCAATCCGTCAAGGGAGGAAACAGTAGAAAAGGAAAAAACGGCTGGGCATCTCCACTTTCATCATCCCACGTGTCTCAATCCAGGGGAAGTCCCTATTTTCCGGGCCGATACTCTGAGCGTACCTACTCCGTACTCGTACGAGTACTGCAACTGATCACCAGGGGAGATGTACATAAAGGCATTGGTAAGAATGCTTTTGTATGTATCAAGTATGCTCTCCTTGTGAACTGATTCGCGTTCGAAGTCGCTGGACGTCGAGCTCAAATCCCCAGCCTCATGTTCTCGCGTTAGATGATGTTTGTCTCTAGGGTAGTTCACCTCCAGTGCTGGCATCAATCAATCACATAATGCCAGCACCAGCGTTCATTGAACATACTACTAATGTATTGATGTGTACTACCTACTCCGTAGGTATTGATCTCAATATCAATATGTGCACGCCTATCGCACGATCGATCGTGCAAATTAATCAATCGCTGGATTCACACCGCCACGAGGCTATTACATATGTACATAGGCGAGCAAATGGCAATGATAGATCCTGATGCGTCGGTTCGACTACTACTAGGTACTAGTACCTGACTGCCTCTGAAAATCGGATGTATGTAGTACCTGTAGTTCCTCTTATCCCCTCTACGGCATTGAGACACTTGGATGACCCTTTTCCCTTGGAAGGACTCGAGACTGCAGTGCCATGAATTGATCGGATGCTGTGCGGGGTCTCTACACTGCCCGTACTAGGTATGTCGTGTATGTACTACTACCTCTAGTACTACTGACCTGTACTCGTTTGAGGATGTTCCCGTACCATTGATCAATGGATTGATCCATGGCATCGAGTCTTGAATCCCGACGCAAGGGACCTGAGGTTGAGGTGCCAGACGCGGGAATCGGGAAGCACAGCCCGAGAGCTCTTGTCGCACCATCGCCCTGACATCGGCCGGCTGCTCCTGCCTTGGGACTCCCATCCATCCAGTAAATGCACATGGTTTTGATCCATTGATCAACCAATTGATGGAAGGTGCTGGTGGCACCCAGAACGTAGGGTAGCACCTGCCACGATTAGACCACGAGCATCTACCTGTATCTGTGCTCGCGATGACTTCAAAATTCCAAAATTCCAAAAAAAAAAACCAAGTTTGGTTGATTTCAGCTTCGACTTCTGGAGTTCACGATCCTGTCCCATCCGCAGCTGGCATCTCGTGATCCAGCCCCTCTCCTGAGCTGAACCTTCACAATCAGGAGGGCCGCGCAGAGTCAGGAATATCTGGGCGCAATCTCGCCACCCAATCACACCCGCCCTAGACGGGTCAAGGGCCCCCTTCCCCCCCCCTTCAAGCCTCCCCCCTCACCAGCCAACCTGGTCTGCAGCCCCTCCATCGACCTCGAGGACCCAAGCCAATCCATTGCCGTCCGCAGTACGGAGTACATACGGAGTGATCCATACGCTGTGCTCTACAACTACCTCTCGTACTACAGGCACAGGCACAGGCACAGAGCAGTACTACGAGTACCGCCAGCACGGAGTACTACCTGGCTCGAACCTCCCGAGTCGTCCTCTCTCCCGCCCGACCAGGTACCTCCTCCGTACCTGACTCCCGTTACCCCGTAACTGACCGACTTCACTGGCAGGCAACCTGCAACCAAAGCTTCCTCCTCCTCTTCCCTTATTTCTACGATTTTGCCTTAGTCGATTTCATCCAATCCTCTGCTCGATTACAGCTTCTCTCTCTCTTCTCTCCCTCTCTCTCCCGCCCTCGCTCAGCATCACTAGTACTCCTCCTCATCCTACCTGTTCTGCACTGTCCTTGATCGCGCCGGTGGGCCTCGAACGACTTCTCTACAGACACCATGGCTTCCCACGACGATGACACCATGCCCGAGGAGACTCAGGGCTACAAGCTCAAGCAGCCCAAGCAGAGTCTGGCCGAGTACCAGGAGATGGGTAGGTCCTCATCCACTCCACCCCGTTTCCCATCACTGTCCAGCTCTTCCACAATGCTCTCCTCCTCTATCAGTTACCTTCCTGCCTTCCATCTGCATCCCTCCGAAGGCTTGACGCGAATTCGGGTGAGGCCAAAAAGGGGAGGGGGAAGGGGAAGGGTCTCGAGGCTTAAACTCCAAAAAAAGAGGGGCGACGGGGGAGGGGAAAGCTTCATCCGCGGCATCTCGGGGGCCAGACGACAGCAACAGCAGAGCCCCGTCCCAACGCCCCAAGCACCACATCCCCAAAGACGACACGCCCGGCCCGCTGTCTTCGAGCCCGCAGCTCCTCCATCACCAGATTCCAGAATTGCTATTGTTTTCGAGCAAGCAGAGCTGACATTGCCCTCTAGATGCCGGTGATGAGTCCCTCCAGCGGTACAAGAAGTCCCTCGGCCTCGGCGACGGCAAGGACCTCTCCGACCCCAACGACAAGCGAGTCTGCATCATCCTCGCCCTGACCATGGAAGCCGAGGGCCGCCCCCCCGTCACCATCGACCTCTCCACACCCGGCAGCGAGACCACCCTAAAGGACAAGCCCTTCCGGATCAAGGAGGGCGCCAAATTCACCATGACAGCCGTCTTCAAGGTCCAGCACGAGCTCCTCAGCGGCTTGCATTACGTGCAGATCGTCAAGCGCAAGGGCGTCCGCGTCTCCAAGGACTCCGAGATGATTGTCAGTACCCGCAACGTTCACGCACATGCACATATGCACTCGCGTCCCCCCCAACCCCCTGGGCTCGAATGAAAGAAGAGCACCGATGACAACGCCGGGCTTCTTCCCTGACAAGACTGACACGCCTGGGATCCATAGGGAAGCTACGCGCCAAACACAGACAGGCAGCCCACCTACACAAAGAAGTGTATGTCTCCAACCCGCAAACCCCCTCAGAGTGCAGGAGCCCCTTCAACACGCATGAGAGACTGACATGATGTTTTCCGCCCCCACCGCGCAGTCCAAGAAGAGGAAGCCCCCTCGGGAATGCTCCTCCGCGGCCACTACAACGCCACCTCCAGCTTCGTCGATGACGACAAGAAGACGCATCTCCAGTTCGAGTGGTCCTTTGACATTGCCAAGGACTGGGAGTAAGCCCCCAAGCCACGATCAGGGGAAAAGGGGGGGGGGAGGAGAAAAACGAGGACGACGACCACGCGACACACGAGCAGGGGGAGCAAGGTGAGCGAGGAAAAGGGGTGGCGAGGACAGAGAGAGCTGCCACTGGGGCAGAGAAAGCGAGAGCGAGAGCGAGAGCGAGAGAGAGCGCGGAGGAAAGCATTCTTCATTGATTTTTTTGTCCCCCAACATTCCTTCTCATATCTTATTACTTTTCTTCATGACGCGGTCGGGCTCCTCCTCCTCCCCGCCCCCCATTTGAGTGCTTGTGTGCGTGTGGCATGAAATTACGAGATACCTGATCTACTACCTACCATACTACACTTTATTTTTTTTTTTAAAAAAAATAAGAAATGAGACATTGGAGAAGGATGAAATCATGAAATTTTGCTTCTGCATCGCGTGAGAGAAGACGAGACAGCAAGCGACGGGAGACTGCGATTCGTCTGCCTTTTTGAATTCGAGTCCCAGCTTGCCCGATGATGTCTGGCTATGCTTCATTCCGACGATTTTTGCTCTGACATGGTGCTTTTGAAATTTTGGCGCTTTCCATCTATGTGCAACGCCGTGCTGTTGTGGCCCAATACAGGAATATAGTGTACACAGGCGGTATCAAAAGACGCATACACGGGCAATGGAAGAAAAAAAGGTTGAGAGAGTAGAGGAAGCAGAAGAAGAGGAGGAGGAGGAGGAGGAGGAGGAGGAGGAGGAGGAGGAAGTAAAAAGAAACGCTCGCGTCGCGCCCCTATAGAAAGTAGTCGGGCAAGGCGTTCCCGTCGGCCGTCTTATCGGCGCCCGGCTGCATGTCCTTGTGCTGGTCGTTCTCGGGCGCGGCGGCGAAGACGTTGAAGTAGCGCCCGCCGTCTGCGGAGACCTCGAGCACGCTGGCCATGTTGCCGCAGCGGTAGCAGTAGTTCGGGGCGGACCAGACGGTGCTGAGGCGGTCGTCGTAGAGGACCTGGTAGCCCTCCTGGCAGAGCTGGTGGGCGCGGAGGATGTGGCCCATGCGGTTGACGGCGAGGAACTTCTTGACGACCTGTGCGCCGAAGGTGTAGCCTGCGCCGCGGGGGGAGAGGGAGAACTCGTCGCGGTCTGGGTCGGGGTCGGACCAGACGAGGTCGGCCATGGGGCCTTCGTGGGGGATTTCGCGGAAGCGGTCGATGATTTTGATCTGGTCGATGGAGTGGATGGAGGGGGAGAGGCCTGTAGAGAAGGTGTCAGTGGGACGTTGATCTGGCGGCCTGTTTGTTTTGCTCCTTCTCCTTCTTCTTCTCCTTCGCCTTCTTCTTTTTTTTTCAGGGCCATGAATTCCTTCTTTCGGTGTTGTTCTATCTTGACTGGGAATCTGACGTACCGCCGTGGACGCAGAATATCTGGTTGTCGATGACGACGCTCAGTGTGAGGAAGTCGAACATGTCGGTGAAGTAGTGCCAGACGTTGGCGTTGCCGTACTTGCGGGAGCACTCGGTGTAGAAGCCGTAGGACTGTGTGACGCCGCGGGACTCGTGATTCCCGCGGATGAGGTGGACGCGCTCGGGGTATCGCAGTTTCAGGCACACGAGCAGCGATATGGTCTCGACGCTGAACATGCCGCGGTCGACATAGTCGCCTGGAGCAATGGGGTGGTTATCAAGCATGTTCTCTCTCTCTCTCTCTCTCTCTCTCTCTCTCCTTGCGCTGCGGGGGTCTTTGTTGGGTTTCTTCCTCTTCCTCTTCCTCTTTCGTCTTTCGTCTTTTTTTTCTTCTTTTCCGTCTCCCCTGTCTTTTCCCCCAACTGCGACGGACCGAAGGGATGCGCGTACCTAGGAAGAGGTAGTTTGTGTCGGGACAGTAGCCGCCGATGCGGAAGATCTCGATGAGGTCGTAGAACTGGCCGTGGATGTCGCCGACGACGGTGATGGGGGCCTTTACGTGGACGACGTTGCTCTCGCGCATGAGCAGCTCTTTCGTCTTGGCGCACACGGCCTCAATGACGGACTCGGCGAGGAGCTCTTTCTTGTAGAGCCGCGCGATGCACTCATCCAGGTCGACGGAGGCTGTTTTCTCTCTCGAGACTCGAGGTCAGACCGCGAGCCACATCTTAAGAAAATGATCCCCGAGCTTCATGCGTAGACTGCGCGGGGGGGGGGAGGGAAGACCAGAGGGAGGAGGGAAAAAGGTAAAGAGAGAGATGGAGAGATGGAGAGATGGAGAGATAGATAGAGAGAGAGGTAGAGAAGAGGTAGAGAGAGGTCTCGGGCTCACACGGTAGTTTGGGCATGATGGTCTTTTGCTACTGCAAGCGCAGCGAATGTGCGAGGGCCGTCTTGGCTGAGGGCTGCGCCGCGGCGTGTTGTGGCCGGCTTTTCGGAGGAAGGAGATCGCGGCTTGTCGAGGCCCTTGAGTCTCTCTCTCTCATCGAGGCGGCCCGGGAGAGCGTGTGCGCCGAGAAGTGGAAGCGATGGTGTTTGCAGGGACAGTGGCCAGATGTGCTGGTATCGACATGATCGAGGCGACCTCCGCACGCACGCCCCGGGGCTCTGGTCCTCACATGAACGGTGGGCGGCGATGGCGGGGAGACTGGCGACGGGCGCGGCGAGATTCCTCGGTGGTCGTCGTGCGGTCGATCGGTCGGTCGGTCGGTGGTCGGCGGGTGGTGGTTTTGTGGTCTGTGGTTTTGTGGTCCAGAAGCTGTCTGGTGGGAGCTTGTCTCTGGCGGTGGTGGATGGAGCTTGTGATTGATTGATTGATGGATGGATTGATTGATTGATCAATTGATCAAATGCATTGATCCATCAATCCACCATGGATTTGCAACTTGTGGTGGGCGCGGGTGAGAGTGGCTCGGCCGCCAATCACGGGGCCTGCGATGATGATGGACTGAGCCACATTGAGGCACTCGGTCCTTTCAATGCCATCAATGGATCAAGGCCACAGGCCCGTGATCACTGCCATTGATTGCCCGTAGATTCGAGGACTCGTGTCTCGCCTCGGACGCAGGACAATTGGCATTTGGATTGAATGGATGTCATGGCAGGGGAATCAGAATCCGGCGAGTGTCGAGTCTGCACCACTTGAGCGACTGATCTACGCCTCAGGATGCTACTACCTACATGTACCTACCTACCTCTCGTACAGCTACGGAGTATTCATGCCCAGGTCCATTCTACGAGTACGATACTCCGTAGACCCTCCCTGGAAGTTCTCATTGAGGCTCATCAGCAGCTCCATCAACTTAGTAGTATTATCTTGTACGGAGTAAGGACTCCTCAGTACCTGAAATACTACAGGTACCACGGTACAGGTACAGGTATACCTGCCTGCTGGATGTTCGATTCCCTCCTTCCCTGACTTCACGAGAGGAAGTTGCCCATTATTGATCAATCAATCAATCAATCAATCAATCAACAATCATTTGATCCAATCAATTGATTCGATTGATCAATACAAAGTGCAGCGCTCAGCTCTTTCCCTTGTTCTCCTCACTGGGTCACGGTGGCAGCTGCCCGGCGCCGGCTAAGACCCGGATCGCCCTGGCTGACCCTGAAGCCAGCTGAGTGTCCCCCCTTTGTTGTGCCGCGGACCCCGCCGCGCGGTACCAGCTGGGGGAAGTCGGGCCAATTTCAATACCCGTCGCACTTGTACGGAGTACTACTGCTACCCAGTACTATTCTTGCTTCCGGGACCTGTTTCAGGTACTACTGTACAAGTACTTCGTACTCCGTACTACGAACACGACACGAGTAGGTACATGTACATAGGTAGTATCAATACCTTCAAATTAACTCCGACGAGTCTGTCTCCTCCGCTGAGGCAACGAAGATGGAAACGCCTGGTCTGTGCGCTGCGCAGCTTCAATCCAGCCCATCGATTCACGTGGCTGCTCGACAATCGCTTGAACCGCAACTGCAACGGCAACGGCAACTGGAACTGCAACCCGCAACGCGCCTCTCTCGCTCTGTCTGCCGAGTCTGTCTGTCTGTCTCTCTCTCTCTCTCTCTCTCTCTGTCTCTCTCTCTCTCTCTTTTTCTCTCTCTCGCCATCGATTGATCAATCAATCTATTGATCGCCTCGACTGCATCGCCCGAGTCTGCTTGCAGTGGCCCTCGACTACCTACTACTCCTACTACTACTACTACTACTACTATCATCGACCGGCAGAGGCGCCTCGCGAATCGTGCAGGCCCCTTCTTCTCCTCCCCCTTCCTTCTTCTTTTCCTCTGTGCACGTGTGTGCAGTGTGTGTCTGATCCCTCCTCCTGTCTTCATCGCCGGCCTCCTTCTTACTCGCTCCCGCCCCTGACTTGCCCGCATCTGGCGCCTCCGTCCCGAAGCGGGTACATGACCCTGTCCACCATTCCCGTCCGCCTGCTGTCTGGGGAGGGGGGGGAAGCAAGTTCGACTACTTCCGGCTGCCACTGACCATACATCGCCTGCTGGCCCTCCCAAGGCCAAGTCGGCACAAGGGACGGCCCAGAGACTCCAGGTAGGTCACGTTCTCGTCCATGTCGATCATCATCATCATCATCACCATCATCATCACCGTCACCACCACCATCATCACCACCATGCTTCTTTCCCCCCCCCCGTCCCCCCTTCCTTCTTCCCCTCCCGTCTGGCCCCCGGCAAGTTGCCGTCGTCTGCTCGCTGCTCGCCGGCCCCAAAGGCTCACCCGTCGCTCTCTAGTCACAGGTCGTCCGTCTCTTGCAGTCCAGCCGTCTCCCCCTTCGAGATCAGATCCACCCAGATCCCTCCCATCCAGATCCTAGATCCGACACGCTCTCCCGGCGTCCGCGATTGGGCCGGCTCTCGCCCCGGGGACCCGTCTCGCATAGATCAATCCATCCATCTATGCTTGCAGCTCGCCCTCCTACTACCACCAAAGTACTGTGTCCCTCATCTTCCAAAAGTCCTCAAGCTCCCTCGGCCTCACCACCACAAAGATTGAGCCCTCACCCCGGTCGCTGCCTCTGCTGCCTCTTGACTCTCTTCGGCCGCCTCCAGAGACCCGCCTCCCCATAGCCTCCTCCCTGCCTCACTCTTCCATCCAGCCTCTTGGATGCCTGGAGATGCCGGAGCCAGCGCCTGGTCACTCTTCCCGGCCTGAGGAGCCATTGTGTTACAACTGCGGCACCAACGCCCACTGGGCCGTTGCCTGTCCAGAACCCACAAGAGCCACTCCAGCGTAAGGCCACTGCCCCCCCCTTTATATATATATGTATATATATATATATTTAATTTCCCCTATTTTATCTCTGCTGCATTTCTTCCCCTCTCCTTTCCCCTTGTTTGACAAGCTGCATGGTGTTTCTTGCATTCCCCCTCCCCCCCCCCCCCCCCCCCCCCC
>NQYQ01000038.1:0-27898 GCA_003055925.1 Escovopsis sp. Ae720 | reverse complement strand
GGGAGAAGGGGGACGGGAGGGGGGGAGTGAGAGTGTGGGCTCTGTGGAAATCGAAAGGAGAGAGGGAGACTGAGAGAAAGAGAGAGGGTGAGAGAGAGAAAGAGGCAGATGGAGGCACCACTCGCAGCGATTGGAAATAACACTTTCTAAGGCCTCGGTGGACACCAATGGGTCTTTGGTCTTGGGCAATCCGCTGATCCTAAGCGGCGGGAACGGCTGGCGTTGGGGCCCTCGACGGGCCTTCTGCATCCTCGCCTTGCCCCTAAGGCGCGGTGCCTGAAAGGAGGCCCTGCGCTACTGGGAATCGCCGCTGGGAATGGATGCGCCGGTGCGCCTTTCCACCCGCCTGGCGCTGCATCCATTGCCTTTGTCATCAACCTCGAGAACTCGTGCGTCTTGTTGCTGGAATGCAATGCGTTTGGGGCGAGCAGGCCCCAAATTCCGAGCGCGAGACGGTGCCACTCGGCAAATGGCGAATGCATTCAATCAACCCCCCATTTACCGACAGGCTCATCGGCTATCCTGCGCCTAAACACCATCGACCAATGGCTTCGCGACCCCGGGCCACGCCAAAGGGGACCAGGCCGGCCATTCTTCATAGACCATCCCCGTCGATATCACCTCTACCCGCCCCTCCATGGGCTTAGAGCGAAAAAGGTGTCCATTCTGGACCTCGTTCCAGAACACTTGGAATCTCCATCCTCATTCTAAATCTCCATCCCCCCAGCGCTCGCACCAAGACTCAGATCGCCTCTTGCTCACACCATGCCGGACACGGCTACTCCTAGACGGGAAATTCATGAGCATGCCATGCGTTTTCTCACCGCTGTGGCTCGAACTAGAACTCCTGAAGTGGAGCGAAGGGAGGGCAAGAATTGTCTAAGAGCTTGCATTTGTGGTCACGATGGCTGCCGCCGGGGGAGGTCGCATTGGGATGAACGGCACCATCATGCGCCGGCATAGCCCAGCCCATCATCACAAGATTGCCTTTGGCTTTTTTTTTTCCTTCTCCTCCTCCTCGAACAAGGGGATGGATGGGATGGATGGATGGACGGACTAAGAGAGGGAAGAGGGGAGGGTGGGGGAGGGCGGCAAATGCTCTGCTCTGGTCCCTTTTCTCCCTTTCCTCTTGCTTGACCACGGCTAGTGTATCCATATCAGGGTCGGCCGTATAACAATATATATCAGAAGGGCCTTCTTTTCCCTCTTCCCTCCCATCTGGACGTGGGCAGACAGACTTCTTGTTGACTCAAGTTCGAAGCCGTCACGGATCTCTGAGGGCGCCCTTGCGCAAACTGACTCTGGCTCAGTCAAGTTGAGGTCTCGCCTGCGCGCCCCCTTTTCTGCCTTTCTCGCCCGCAACCGCCTCTGCTCAAGGGACCAGCCCTCCCCTCACCCCCTCACCCCAAAAAAAAGACGCCATCATGTCTGTGCCGGAAAAGATGCCCTCCTTGGGCGACGTGACCGTCGTCGCCGAGGCCTCCGAGGAACTCCCCAAGGCCATTGATGTCCAGAAGCTCGGACGGCAGCGTCCCGAGTGCTTCAAGTCGACCTGGATGGAGGTGGCCTTTGTCGTCTCCGTCGTCTTCTCTCTCGCCATGGCCGTAAGTTGATATTCTACCCAATTTCCAGAATCGAGACCACGCCCTCTTCATTTTCCAGGTGACGGCATCGCTAAACATCAATTCTTTTTTTTTTCTTCCAGGACTTCATCATCAGCGGCTTCCAAGTGGTTCTGCCCGTCCTGATCAAGCCCCTCAACATCCCCCCCGAGGCGCAGACCTGGCCCTCCAACGTCCTGACCCTGGTGGCCGGCGCGTTCCTCTTCCCGCTGGGCCGCGTGGCCGACATGTACGGCGGCTACGTCGTCTTCCACGCCGGGCTGGTCTGGTTCCTGGTCTTCACGGTCCTCGCCGGCTTCAGCCAGAACCTGACCATGCTCATCGTCTGCCGCGCGCTGCAGGGCCTCGGCGCCGCGGCCTTCATGCCCGCTGGCATCTCGCTGCTCGGCAAGACGTACCGCCCGGGCCCGCGCAAGAACTTCGTCTTCAGCCTCTACGGCGCCATGGCCCCGCTCGGCTTCTTCGTCGGCATCATCATCGCGGGGATGGCCGAGGACCTGCTCTCCTGGCGCTGGTACTTCTTCATCGGCGGCATGCTCGCCGCCCTCTTCTGCGTCGGCTCCCTCCTCACCTCGCCCCGCGACTACGCCGAGGCCCGCAAGCTCGGCATCAAGATGGACTGGTGGGGCGTCTGCACCACCGTTCCGGGGCTCATGCTCTTCATCTACGCCATCACCGACAGCGCCAACGCGCCCGGCGGATGGACCTCGCCCCGCATCCTCGTCACCCTCGTCCTCGGCCTCACCCTGCTCGGCGCCGCCGTCTACGTCGAGGGCTGGGTCGCCGAGAACCCCATCATCCCGGCGGACATCTTCCAGGTGCAGTTCATCAAGAGGATGCTCCTGCTGCTCTTCTTCACCTGGGGCTGCTTCAGCATCTACCTCTACTACTCCAACTTCTAGTGAGTTCCATCAACATTGCTCCTTCGCACAAAACCCTCCTATTTCTTCCGCCCGCTGACCGCCCCCTCCTCGCAGCATCGAGCTCGTCCTCGGCCGCTCCCCGCTCCTCACGTCCGTCTACTTCGCCCCCTGGGCCGGCGGCGGCGTCGTCCTCGCCCTCACCAGCGGCGTCATCCTCCACCTCCTCCCCGGCCGCGTGCTCCTCCTCCTCTGCGGCGTGACGCAGGTCGTCGCGATGCTCATGTTCGCCCTCATGCCCAGCCGCCCCAACTACTGGGCCTGGATCTTCGTCGCCATGCTCTGCGAGGCCGTCTGCAACGACATCCTCTGGACCGTCAGCAACGTCTTCCTCACCACCAGCCTGCCCAAGCGCCGCCAGGGCCTCGCCGGCGCCGTCATCAGCGTCACCCTCTTCCTCGGCGGCGCCTTCTTCCTCGCCATCGTCGACGTCGCCAAGGCGCAGTTCGTCGCGACCGGCGTCAGCCTCAAGATGCAGTACAAGTACATCTTCTGGATCGGCGTCGGCATCGCCGGGTTCGCGCTCGCCGTGTGCGCGTTCATCAACATCGACAAGGCCGGCGGGGACTACACCGTCGACGAGAAGGAGGAGCAGAGCCGAAAGTCGAGCACCTGCCCGAGCGAGTTCGCGTCCAAGGCGCCCAGCATGGCGAATCTGAATGTTGCAAACGCCCCTGTCGTCGTCGTTGCTGCTGAGGATGGCGCGATGGCGCAGGATCAGGACGAGGCGCAGCGTGCCGCCGACGAGGGGCTGAAGAAGGACGGCGGCAGCCGCGTCGTGGTCCAGGAGATGGGTCTCTGAACATTGGTTTTTTTTCCAGCTGATATCCACTCAGAAGCCTCGTTCACCCTGAAGTCACAAGGAGTGGGAGAAAAAGGGGGGGACTTGGAAGAAAAAAAACCGAAGACGAGCTGAAGTTGGCTGTGGACAAAAGGGGGGGGGACTGGAGTTCAAAAATCTTGAATTTTCCGCGGGGTCATTTAGCGAGGAGTCCTGGGTTGCTTGCTTGTTTGCTTGCGTTCTGTTTTCTGTTCCGTTCGATTTGGAGTTTTGAAGTTTCTTGACTTACAAGTCCTTGATTTCTACAATCGCTCTGCTTTTGGGTCTGCTTCTTTGGGATTCGAGGTTCCAGTCGCCTTGGGGTCTTACAACTTCGGGCTTTGATCATATTCTTTCTGGATGGACGAGGTGGACAACGGTTTGGATGCATAGCCGGACAATGGATTCGTGCCCTCGGCATCCATCAAAGTCGTGGTAATAATGGAAGTCTCTCTGAGTGCACCGAGAACCCGTATATAAGACATAGATTTCGTACATGTATATATATTAGTATATATCTATAGAATATGTAGTATCTCCGTGTAAACGGAGCTGTAACAAAAGTACCTCCTTATAGACATGACTTCGGAAGTGGCCTCAGTACATTGATCAATTAATTGTATGATGGTTGACGATGCTCGGTAGACAACAATCACTTCGAGCCTCAGGGTCATGCCTGGTACAGTGTCTATACGTGCGAGTTCAGACTGTATGTAGATGTTGTGATGGTATATAAAGTCCGCTACAGCCGAATAAGGTCGAGGTGGTCACTTCCACTTTTGCAGTAGCTGGATGCGTGACAGTAGATATGTTGAGGAAGGAGCCACGGACGAGCATGCACGGGGTATTAAAAGGGCTACGTGGCCCGTCTGGAGCCTGAAGCGAACCCTCCAATGTAAACAATCATTTTACCATGACTGTTCCGGTCTCTTGTTGACCTTTTCTTGTCTTCTAGATTTATGAGGTCGACGGCACCAGGCTTGACGTCCAGAAGGGTCTCTTCGCTGACGAGGGCAACAATCAGACCCTCGCCGCTGTCGACACCATGAATGCCATCCCACCCGGTGCGTCATGGGGCTCGCTTGTGTGATCCCCTCCTCAAAAGAGACGCCGCCTCCAAAGGTATCTCATGACCCCCTGGTGATCGTCTGGATGTCCCCACGACGAGCATTCTAAACGTTGGACTTGCCTTCCCAACCCCTCCGCGGAGGAAGCTTTTTTCGACAACCTGACGCCGCAGACGACTTATCTGGTCGGCATCGTCTTGCCAAAAAGAATTAAGCTATAGAGTCATTAAAACGGGCTACGTCCCGCCTTCTGTACAAAGGTACCGGTCTTGAAGATGTCTCCTTTATATCCACACCATCTTTCATGTCCACGCTGACTGGGGTGTTTTCTAGACGGCGTCGAGGGCTGTTGCAGACACAGGCTGCCCATCGCCGACCGCAAACACTTACTATTTGGCAACCTTCGAGTACTCGGACGTGAAGCACCATATCATTCAACCGAGACCTGTCGAAGGCTCGACTCCAGAGCCACCTTGGCCTCTGTGTTCGTCGTTCCGGCTCTTTTCAGGGGCCGTTGATATTCTCTTTACTCGTCGCCGCCATGACAGCTCCTCATGAGAGAGCTTTGGTGGCCGCCGATGATGCGAGTTCAGGAGGAGAACAAGGTGTTCCTTTTCATGAAAGAGATCCTGAATATTGGGTGGCACCACCAAGTTGGCGGCAAGGTTGTCCTTCAACTTGTCAGTCCTCTCAGGCTTGAGGACGATCTTGCCGCCCAAAACCTCCAGCGAGGAGACGATCCTGGTTTCGACCGAGTCCTCGATGAGCTTAATGCCACCAACAGACCTATACACCCACCTTCTTCTTGGCGTCCCACAACTCGTGTTGTGGATCGTGCTTTGTCTGCGCACCCAGCTGGGGTACAGCGCGTCCTCTTCCGAGAGGCAAGAGCTTTGGTAAGATTTCGCTTTTGTTTCGCAATGTTTTCGCTGATCGTCTTCAGTCGGCCAATGCGGCTTTGTCCCTTGGCGACATCGCTCTTCCTTCGATTGAGGGAGGAAACGTCGACGATGACACTCCAATGAACGACGCTCCTGCGTCGCCAGCTCTGTCTGTGTCGCCCGTCGCTGTCGCTTCAACAGCGACTTCTGCTGGTGTTCCGGCACCATCTCCTGGGGGAAGTGATGGCTCCCCCAGTTCCTCCTCCAGTGGGTCACCTCGTCTGACACCTGACACGAAACCATGAAACGCAACGGCAAAGAAGGAATGGTTGAAAGCCACAGGCCTAGTGGATGAACAAGCTCGTCCAACAGGAAGTTGATGGTAGGATGTACGTGTACATATCTGTGGCGAACGGCAAGTTGTCTGAATGTTATGCTGCTCCTGTCATCGTGCCGAAGGACGAGCCTAATCCGTGGGCTGAACAGAGATTCACAATTAACTCTTCTCACGCGGATGAGGTGATTCCTCCGTCGAACATACCGCTCCTGGTTGACCTCCATGATAAGCCGAGCGATCCACGAATCTCGTCTTATTGCAAGCTTGACCTCAAGCACGGTAATCGGGCGATTCCCGGTGACAGTGTTGTTGCCAGAAAGGCGCGACAGAGCCGTTAATGATGGACCTTTCTGATCCATCCGAAAAGGGGCCCATAAACCTCCATTCTGTGGCTTCGGCGAGGCCTGCGCCAGAAAGGGTAGATTTGCAAATGCCAACGAGCCATCCTGATCGATGGTCAGTATCCTCTGCTCCCAATTGAGTTGATCCATCCATGGTTCTAATTTCGTGATAGCCCCGAAAGATACATATGTTCCGTGGCTATCGCCTCGAGTTTGATCGCGAACGACTCGCGTCGTTCGCTGCGAAAATCACGCTACGGCGTTGTTTCGCAACATTGAGGACGATGCTGCGATGCTCCGGACTGCCGTCAAACAGGATTTATGTACCAAGACAATTCTTCCGATTCGGCTGTCGAGTTCCAGTCAAATCGCGGCTGGATTTGACGCTCTGCGCCAAGATCATGCGCATCTGGCACTTTGGTTGTGTTGGGGCCCTTGGCTCATGCGTGATAGCAAGGAACCAAGACACGATGACCGTCGGATCGCCACAATCATCGACAAAATGGATTAAAGCCAGGAACAACCTCGAACTAATCCACGCGGGGCGCGAGGTCATCGGCGAGATGCTCGCCGCGTCGGGTCACAACTTGATTAGGCAGGAATATACTCCCCGTCACGACCCTTGCGTCTCATTCTTGTCTACAATTCATCCCACACCTTACAAGTATGTATGTACTCGTACGAGAACCGATGGTGCCGAGCGCCTAACACTTCCACGGCAATCCCGAGTCGACTGGTGGTTTCTGCATCTGCCTCATTCCCCCTGATATTTTTTTTCACCCACCGTTATGACTGAGTTTGACGCGACACGACTCTGCGTCTGGTGTCCATTCACACCTCGGTACAGGTACCCGTCACGTACAAATATCTCAACAAGTTCACTAGGTACGGCGGCCTTCGAAATTACGCCTTCGTCTCCCAGGATGTGAAGGTTCTGGACCAAGCTTTCACGCTCGACACAACTGGCATGGACCCCGATAGAGGTTGGATATCCATCATCAACGACACTCGACGCCCATTACGCCTCTCCAGCAAGCACTTTTCACCATAAATGACCATACCAATCCCCTCAACAGACTAGAGGAGCAGGCGTTGACCGGGGACGTCCTGCCTGCAGGCTCGAGTCCCGGCGTTGAGGAGACGACATTTGCATTGCTGCGCGGCGGTCCTCTGCGCGGTCCTCCCACAAGAGAGCGTCTCAGACGGGTCTCATCAACTGCATACACCGACTATCGAAGAGAAGTGTTGTTTGAGAAAGTCGAGAAGGCGGTAGATACAAGTTCTCATGGGCCAACACGCCCGTGTACGCCTAGACAGACACTGCATGCGGCCCAAAGCCTTCACCCTATGTGTGGAATTTCTCATCGAGCAACGACAACCTACGGGACTTGCTTAAAAATCGACCACATTACAATGAATGAATCAATCTCTAGTCATAAGGACCCCCTGGACGCGACGAGGGCAATCTTCTGCGGGAAGCCACGTCGCACAATATCTTGAATATGGCCCGCCTGTCTACCTCCTGGGCCATCTGTGCCGGCGGTACTCCGTACGGATCAATTGATATATGTATGTACGAGAAGTCGTCTATAGGGGGTTCGGTGTCTGCAAGGACTGGGACGTTTCCCAAGGCAAGCCCCCGCGGTCTTATAGAGCGCAGAGCCCTGATCCTGGAGATCTTCAACTGGCTTGTAGAATATACATATGTAAAATGGAACTACTTTATATCCTTGTACTATTACGGAGTATATCATCTAGACTATAGTTTTTTTCTATCCCGTTCTCCCTTAAATACTAGTATAGAGTATAGAGTATAGAGTATACAGAGTAGAGTACTCTACCTTAAGTCTTGGGCGTGATTTGGTATGAATTGATCAATACCCGTCGTCGAAGGCAAGGAGATCGTTAGGAGTTGCCCGATGTCTTGACCGCTTCGTGGCTTAGTAAGCGCGACGCGTTTTGTATATCATAAAGAGTAGAAGGTCCTCCACCCTCCACCCTCCACCCTCCCGGGCCATCCTCCATCCTCCGTATTACTACTACTCCGTATTTCTACCCAGTTGCATCCCCGCGTCTGATCTCTCCTCTCCCCCGATTTCCTCTCCCCCATCCTCATCCCTCATTCTGTGCTCCCTCCGCTCAGACATCCCTTCGCAGTCGTGCAGAAGTCGCTCATACTACTCCGTACTCCGTATTCTCTCTTGGTTAGTTGAGGCAGTAAAGTTTCTTTGTCCGCTCCAGTCATCCAAGAAATCACCAGCAGACCTCCCCGCTTCGAGCAGAAACTGCGCGTCCGATGCCTTTTGCCGTTCTTATAACGAGGGCCCGCTCGGTGCGAAGTCGCTCTTCGCATCGCTCATCTTCCCGCTCAAGACCAGCAGATCCTTGCTCTGTCGTGCGTGGGGTGGTTGTCGCGAACGGGGTGCGCCCCGTCGCCGAAGGGGTCCACTGGACACCTTCTCCATTTCCCCGAGACGAGGCTGCTGGCTTGTGCGGGTTGGGTTGGCTGGTCTTGTTGTCCTTTTTCTCTTCGGTTTGACTCCTTGGGCTCTGCAAAGCTCAGCTTTACTGACCTCAACTTCCTTTACTAGTACGAGTAGTCCTTATGTAGGTTGATATAGTACCTGCTGCCCGATCGTCGATTCATTTCGCGTCCGACCAATTTGATGCGTTGGGCTGTGGCTGAACTCGATTCCGCCCCAGGTTTTTTTCTTTGTCTATAGCTTCATTGAAATATATCGATTCTATATACCCATCTGTATCCATTTCCCCTTGGGTCGTGTCGCGTCGCAGGATTCTCTCTTTTCTGTGACCAGAGGCTCAAACGTACATACAGCAAGCCACTCCGTCTTTCAAGAGAGTTTCCAGGAATCCTGCCGCTCTTGTCAGTAAGAGTACTACACGAGTAGTGGTAGGTAGAGGTAGAGGTAGTCATCTCACCTGCACAGGATCTGAGGAGTACACAGGTCCAGCATGCGCTTGACCGCAGTGACCGCTGACCACATCGACCGGTCAACGAGAGAAATCAATCTCTGACAAGAGGACGGCTCTCTCTTGCCTTGAAGTTGTCCAACAAGACGGCACGGTAGTTCAGAGTAAGTGATGTATGTTAGTAGATGTGCTCTGTACGTGGGCAAAGTCCATCTGCGCTTGCATCTCGGCCTCGCCTTGGAACGTCATATCGCCTGGGCCTATGTAAAGCCAACGATACTTGCATTGCAGCAGGAGGCAGAGTGTTCTTGAATGACACGCATGTACGCGCAAAGGGAGGCGTGTCAAGAGACATACCCTCAATGCATACTACCCAGATATCGCGAGAAGTTCGCTCGGATATATCAGACACTGCATCAATAGATGGTATATAGATTGCTTTGGTTTCAAGGAATCTCCATCAGCTAAAGGCGAACGCCCGCTTGGCTAAGTGGTATAGCGTGTCACTAGTAAAGACTTGACATGACAAGGTCATCAGTTCGATTCTGATAGTGGGCATTTCTTTTTTGCGTTTTAAACACCCATTTTCTTTTTGTTTTGTTTTCAGCATCACTCGCACGAAGGATTTCTTTTTTTTCTCGCCGTGATGGTGGCGATGGGGGTCGCATGTAACGCGTTTTTGGGGAGAAGAACGGGATCGCAGGGAGCGCAAGCGTTGCATCAGGTTCCGATGCATGCACTGCGTAACTGCCCATCCCCCTTTTCGTTGCGGGTGGGGCTGCGTGCGCCGTGTGAACGGTCAACGGTGAACGATGATGATGTTGATTGAGATCTACATACAAGGCCCAGGTGCGAATTTGCACGGATGTGCTCGACTTGAGCCTGTTAGCGGTCCGAGTCATAGGGCGTGCGCTAGGTATCATTGCACGGGGACTGGAGCGGGGAGCTTGTACATAGGTGATGGATGTCCTTGAGGGAGAACGATCGCGGGAAGCGCTTGACGGTCCGGGGGAGAGAGAGAGAGCCCCTGCTGGATGCAGTGCAAGGCCATCCATCTCTTGCTCGGGATGGTGTTCTTGGCAGAGACGCTGGAAGGGTCGTCAACGGAGGCTGTGAATGGCCAGCACGGGAAGTGAGGAGACACCCTAGGCTGTCAGGTCGCGGCAAGGTCGAGAGAGAGTACATATGTGCGGAGAAAGAAGACGGTCTTTTTTTGATTTCAAGAATCCTGCTCTATTTTGGGGGGCCTCTGCTTGCGGTAGGGACAGATCGTGATCCACAAGTGTACCAGCCACTGGATCATCTGGAAGCAAGGCCACTGTTCAATCTCTGTGAGTCTCAGCGATCCCATACATATGTAAATGCAAACGCGCGGGGTGAAGATGGGAGAGAAAAGAAGCAGGGTGGGTCTCACATCGTTCGTGCCGATCCGATCACGCGGTCTGCTCAAGGCGCATGTATCTCGCTTCGGGAGCCGCGCTTCTCATCTCAACGCCGTGAGCAGGGGCGTGGAACTTCTTGAGATCGAGCTGTCGCTTGGGCACGGTTTGGTTCTGGTTCGGGCAGCCAGATGTCGGAGCTGCGGTGGCCGAGGCCGCGGCGAGAGCGACGAGCAGGATCTTGGCGTGCATGATGGCGGTTGCGAAGACGACACTCCAGGGAAAAGGGGAAGGCAAATGTAGACGGCGGGGTTGCTGGAAACGTGTTGCTGTTGCTGCTGATCCAGCTCCGGGGGGGCCAAGGGACTCTTGTGGATAAGGGCCGGAGTGCTTGGAACCTTTTATACCTCGAGATCAAGCTTGGGATGGGCAGCAAGAGAGATGGCCGTGATCAGGCGGATGCTGAGGTGACCGTTGAGTACCAAGGTGCCCGCCCATCCTGGAACTACCTATTTAGCTGAGAACCGCACCATTGCAGGAAGAAAGCTTCGTGGCTCCGCGTGAAGGCCACGCCGTATACCCCGAGTCCCCGATTCGAGAAGGGCTGCACGAGTGTGAGGTCGAACTAGAACCCCTTGTCGGAGGTATAGGACGGTGGGAGCCCCTGAACTTGGACTCAAGGCGGAGGGAGGCCGTTCAGTGCTCGGCCTCGAGACGAGATTTCTTCAACGTTAGCCCCGGCCATGGCAGGCGGTTTCGCCCGGTCCGGAGATGCGCGAATATCTTGCCCTTGCTCGAGACGCTCCTGCACGGTCAGCGCTCTGAAACAGTACGACGCGATATTGTGCGTCGGGCCGGGAGCCGGGTGGAAGGGACGGTGTGTCCAATCAGGGGGGGGAGGGGGGGGGTCCAGGACGGGCCAGAGCCGGCCGCTTGCAACGGTCGCCAAGTCAGCGCCGTGTCGATCACTGTTTCGGCAGTTTCGTGTGGACGAGAGCGGCGTGCGGCTGTCCCGAGCGGGAGCTCTTATGCGAAACGATCTCGGGATAGGATCGGCGCGAGGAGTTGCCCATGGACGCTGGAGACTCTTCGTCGAAATGGCGGATTGTCTGCTCGTCTCGCAGCCTCCTCTAAGGAAACTTAGAGAGTAGAACGCCGTCGATTGCGGTAACAGCTCAATGAGTATCCTCTTCATTCTTCGTCGAGTTTCGGCGAGTGACACGGCTTGTGGTCCAAGGATCACATGCTCGAGTCCTAGGAGAGAGGCTGACATGATGCGCAACAAGGAGGAACTGAAACGTGGATGGAACACTCGTTGTAGGGGGCTGTTTCTTCTGCAGCAAGAAAGACGGCATCGCCCATGCGAGGTTCATCAATATGCAACAGAGTCGTCCGATACTATATATGAAGAGGGAATATAGTGAAAAAGGACATTAATTGATTCGCTCCAAGGCGCAGTGGCCGCATTCATCCCGAGAGATCCCATGAAGAGACTGACCTTGTCTCGAAGAAAACTCCCAGCTTCACGGAGCATAACACAGCCAGGACAAGAAAACATGGAGTGATATTGGGACCGATTGAGGACACGTCTTCATTGCTCCTGCACGGGTGGTGACTCGGTGACTTGATATGTCCCGTTGAAGAAGGTGTCTTCCCAAAGTAGCTGGAACAGCGAGAGATCCCCGATAACCGAATCAAGCTGATCAAGATTCCACATACAGTTTACACAAGATATGGTCCGACGGCGCAAAGGCTCGAATAGGAAGCGCTGGACGTCAAGCGGTGGGAACTCGGGTGCTTCTTGATCATCTTCCCCGTGGTGGGACGGCCGAGGCTTGATGTGTTGAGGCAGTTTCGCCCACGTCCATATAAGCAATGCCGTGAAGCTCGGGGGCGGTCTGATCCAGTTGCTGGACCAGGTGAGCCTCGGCGTGTCTCCGTTGAAGCTGTATTTGAAGATGCAATTGTCCAACCCGCCGCCGTTCCAGAGCTCCATGATCTGGAGCTTCGGCATGAAGCTGGCCGCCCTGGCTGCTGCTATCAGGAACGTGTTGATGTCCGCATCGGGGCAATAAGGATCGAGTATGGCCGTTGTCAATGCCAAATGGCGTAATTCTTCCCATGGGGTGATGTCCGTCAGCGGCAAGCCTGGCCAGAAGTTGTGGAAGAAGAGGGTGGCGTCCGACAGGAAGGAAACGCTCACGGTTTCCAAGGAGCGGGTTGCGCTTGATAGAACCGCACCCAAATGTGCATGGAAGACCTCCACTCGAGGCAAGAAGCCGCTGGAATCCTTGAAGAGGTGCAAGGAACGAAGGTTGGGCGGCAAGTCACAGAGAAATGCAAACCAATCTGAAGCCGACAGTGAGTAAATATCGTTCTTGATGCCCACCCGGGGTTTGCGATGCTCGCTGTCACCTACTGAACTCATCGTAGTACCGCTGCTCGGAGCAGGGACTGTCCCAGCCTTCCTAGCGGAGACTCCTGAGGCGCGGGAATGCCTGCCCCACGAGTCTTCTGAGGGACATGATGGAGATCTTGCGCAGAGAGCTTCGATGAATGAGCAGCTCCGTGACAATTTCCACTTGGGGAAAGTCGTGTGATGCGAGCGCGATCGTGGCCGCAATCCGCTCCGCTGGCCCGGATCTCAGTTTGGTTCTCTTGCCTTGATACCAACCATGGAATGGGTCTACCAGGTTGGCCACCATCTGCGCGTGGTCGGAATATCCCACGAAGTCATCGTCGGTATCGACGACCTCCCGATACGGATAATCCTCACAGTGGTGGAAGTTCCGCAAATGGTGCAAACCGTCGCTGGGGGAGAAGATGGAGAGCTCGAGTGCTATTCCCGAATCTTGCTGCGGGGCAAGGGTCCAACGCGAGAGAATTTTGAGCATCTCCAGGAGGAATTCCTCGGCCAGAACGTTGTTTCTAATCACGCATAGCGGTCAATTGCCAGGTTCCATCAACGGCCGCGGCGAAGGGCACCCGCAATGGACCTACAATGCTGACGTCTCGAAGTCTTCAGCAAAATTACAGACGTCGCAATCGTACCGAGGAAGCTCAATGGAGATGATGAGATGCTTGACATATTCCTGCCTGCGACTTGAGGACACCACCATGCGCTCGAAGTCTGCGATCCGATCTGAATTGACGAGGAGTCGGCGAAAGTTTCTCTCCTCGAAGTAGGGTTGCCAGTCTCGACAGACGCTGGCGCATTGAGCTCGAAGGTAAGGATGGCTCGGGAACTGATAGGTGTCCGCCACCAGGTCCAGGATCATCCGCCCCAGGTGACCCGGCAGCTCCGCCCAACTACCCATGGTAGTATTGAGAAGGGTTTTCGAATGATGCTCGAATCGTGTGCAGAGAACATATGTGATAGATGCTGGTGATTGTGATTGAAGGTTGCTTCTCGGTCCATTGGATTGGAAGCACGAAGTCGACTTTGAGGAGAAGATTTTATCTTCTATTTTTCTTTTTTTTTTTCAGTCCCTGGGAGTTGCCGATGGAGGAGGGCTCCTTCCGAGTTTCTCGCCAACATCAGGTTGCCACGGTGTCGCCGTTTTCGCGGGACGCACCTTCTCAAATGCGTCAGTCGCGAGCTCCGCGCATCGTGCCTGCCTCCGAGACGGTCATCCTCAACCATCGGGGAGGCAGCGTCCTGCGCGATCGAGTCGTTCCTGCGGCTCCCCATGTTCACAGAGGTGGATCTTGGAGCATTTACGGTCACGGGCTGCTCCTTCTTCTTCCCGCGCGCGACTCCACTCGAGTTACGGAACACGGAGCGCGGAACACGGAGCTCGGAGTAAGACGTTCTCCGTGCTCCGTGTTCCGTATCTTTACCGAAGAAGAAGTGGGGCACTCCTTCCGAAGCAGGTAGTAGCGCGTTTCGCTCAGACGCGTCTTGAGCGCGTCTTAATTAATCCGCAACGCGTCTGCGCTTTATCCGTCCAACGTCGTCCGTTCATGCATCGTCGTGAGACTGGCCACTCCAGCCCGAGGTGCAGCTCGCCTCCGAATCCTCTACTCATTTTAGAGGCTTGTTTCGAACCCAGACGCCAACTCCATTTATCTCTTCTCTCTCTAGATAATTCACCCAATTAGTTTCGCACTCACACCGAAGTTTTTGGGCAGAAATTCTCGGTCAGGAAAGCACCGCAGAAGCGGGAACATCTTCACGGACAAAATCGCAAAGGGAGGCCCAAAAGTGCAGACGACCCATCGCCATCACCAAGAAAAATTGTCATCTCACAACAATGGATTTCGCCACCCCTTCCAAGAGCCGGAAGCGTGCTCTCGACAGTGAGGATGATCACCTGGCCAGTCCGACCCCAGCCGCCGCCTCCAAGAAGCGCAAAATGAACGCCGATGCACCCTCCCCATCCACTCCCCGGCAGATCGGCTCCGCCATAGCCTCCGCCATATCAGGAGTTTTCGGCTTTGGGTCTCATCAGCAGCAACCCCCCAAAAGCGCCCCCGAGCCTCTTGCCGAGACTTCGCCCAACATCGGTGCCTCGGGAAATCAGCTCAAGTCGTCGCCGCCTACGGCTGGTACTCCAGGCAAGGCTCGTCCGGCGATCAAGCTAGCGGCGTTGAGGGGGACGCAATGGGACAACGGGGAGGTTTCAGGGTCGCCCTCGCCTAAGAAGCCAGGACGAGGCCGGAGGACCCCGAGAAAGGATCTGGGGAAAAGCCCGGAGACGGCAAAGGAAAGCCCCAAGAAGCGGACACCACGCGGCAAAGACAAGGCACCAACGAAAATCAGAGCCACAGAAGACGAGGAACTTCACGCGAACGAGCCAGGGGCTTCCAGAGAAGATGTCGAGGAGCGAGCGGAACAAGTCGAGGAGACGACGACACAAGTGGAGGCCGAGGCATCACCCGAGGCAAGCAGAGGGAGGGGCAGGGGGAGGGGAAGAGGCAGGGGTGGTGGATCGGGCAGAGGCCGCGGACGAAAACCCAAGGATGGGGATGTTTTCCAGGACATGGGGACCAACGAATCAGCTCAGAGGGACTCCCCGTCCAAGACGAAATCTGCGAAGCGGATGGGGCGTCTGAGACGTCCTGATGAGACCGCGGACGTCACGGCAGATGAGCTCTCCTCCAACGAGCTCCAGGGTGTCAGCCCGCTGAAGCGCCGCACTTTCGACCTGAACATGCGCCTGGCAGCCTCGGCAGCCAGATCGCCCGTGCCAAAGGGCATCCTATCTCCCTCCAAGAAGTCCGGAACGCAGCTGAAAAAGAGCGTGAGCTTCCACGGAAACGCCAGCGAGGTATTCTTCGAGGATTTGCCAAGAAGCGTCAGCGCGAAGAAGACCACGCGGGAGCCCAAGCTCCTCAAGCCGGTCGCCCCGGAGCCCGAGGCCGACGACATCGTGTGTGCGGTCTGCTCCCGGCCGGACTCCGAGCCGCCCAACGAGATCATCCTGTGCGACAACTGCGATTTCGCGGCCCATCAAGTATGCTACGGGGTGCCTGAGATCCCAGAGGGAGATTGGCTGTGCAAGGCCTGTACGCAGGACGATGTCCTGGACGGCTCGCCCAGGAAGCCAGCCCGCGATCTGGTTGGGGCAGAGACACCCTCGCCTGCCATCGAGGAGCTCCCCGATATACCACACTTGGATCACCACCTACGGTCTCTACAAAGGGTCTTGCTGGATCGTTGCGCCGGGAGGAGGCGCATTCGCATGTTTGGCCAGGACGAAGCACAGGAGAAGGCGCAGCAGCTTGTGGAGCAGACTGTCAATGCTGGCGAGGGAAACTCCATGCTCCTCATCGGTCCAAGAGGATGTGGGAAGACTACGGTCGGTTTCACCAACATCAGCCATCAGTTTTCCGAGTTCCATTCACTGACTTGCTCAAATTCATTCAGATGCTCGAAAATATCATTGCGGACTTTTCGCGGCAGCATAGGAGGGATTTCTTCGTGGTGAGACTCAATGGATTCATTCACACGGACGACAAGCTCGCGCTCAAAGAGATCTGGCGCCAGCTAGGCAAGGAGATGAATGTGGAAGACGATCTCCTGAACAGGGTAAGCCCGAAAAGCACAAGACGCTGGATGTGATCAAGAGTCGGAGAGCTAACGTCCGTTAGTCAAACTACGCGGACACGATGGCATCTCTGCTGGCGCTACTGTCGCATCCCTCTGAGATTACAGGGACCGATGATGGAGTCACATGCCAGTCCGTCATCTTCATCATTGACGAGTTCGACATGTTTGCCGCGCACCCGCGGCAGACGCTGCTGTACAACCTCTTTGACATCGCACAGTCGCGGAAGGCACCCATTGCCGTCCTGGGATGCACGACGCGCCTCGACGTGGTTGAGATGCTGGAGAAGAGAGTCAAGAGCCGTTTCAGTCATCGATACGTCTATCTATCGCTGCCACGAAGCCTCCCAGCATACTGGCAGATCTGCAGGCAGGGGCTCATGCTTGGTGAGGTTGAGCCCGAGGACGAGGGTCTGGATGCGCGTGTCGAGGGACATGCTGAGTTTCAAGGCTATTGGAACAGCAAGATTCAGGTGAGGCCCCCTTTCTCCGCCTTTGACAAAATTCAATGCTTCTAAATCTCATGATGAACGCAACCATTGCTAATGATGCGCAGGAGCTCTACGACCAGCCGGCCTTCCAAGAACTCCTACAATACCACTTCTACACAACAAAGTCTCCTTCCGCGTTCTTCAATGAGTGGATACTGCCCCTCTCAGCAGTCTCGTCCACAAACCTCTCACTGGCCGTACCGGAATCTTCTGGGAAGACATCACTCACGGCCCCGGACTCCAGAATCCAGCTCCTCTCCACACTGTCCGACCTCGAAATTGGGCTGCTCATTGCAGGAGCACGGCTCGACATTGTCGCAGACACGGACACCGTCAACTTCGCCATGGTCTACGACGAGTACTCATCCCTTGTCGGGCGACAGCGAGCGCAGTCCGCAACATCAGGCATGTTGGCCATAGGCGGCGGTGCCAGGGTGTGGAGCCGCGGCGTCGCAGCGATCGCGTGGGAGCGCCTCATCAGGCTCGGCCTCCTCGTGCCCGCCGGCGTGGGTGGGGTCAACAGCAGACTGACCGGCCATGGGGGCCTGGATGGGAAGATGTGGCGGATCGACGTCGCGCTCGAGGAGATCCCCGGCGCGGTGAAGCTGAGCACCGTCCTGGCCAAGTGGTGCAAAGAGCTGTGAAAGATTCCTCTCCTCGCGGAGCGCCATGTGAGTTGAATTGGGGCGGAAGTTTTCTCCATACATAGACGAATCTAATTGTCCCGCTTCCCGGCTGAGTCAGAACCATGGTGTCGAGGACTTCGTATCCCGAAAGCCATCAACATCGTCATCATCAGAGTCGGAAATGGTTGGCCCGCCCCGACGGACGGCGATAGAATCTATCATGCCAGCTGCATTTAGTCGGCCTGAAGCGGGGAAGCGGGCAGCGCCCTTCCCTGCCGCAAAGCCCCCGGCGAAGGAAGGAATAACGATTGCATCACGAAGATTCGGACCCCTGCCTTCTGGCCCGGATCTCGCGCCCGGATAAGGTGCATCTATTTAATCTATTATGGCAGTACTCCGTAGCTGACTGTGTTGCAGGGCTGCGCTAGCCGCACGATTCTGGGAATAGTGCCGGCCGTGTGCCTGGATCATGGGCCTTGGTGCTTCTATTTCCGTCTCCAGGATGCCAAGTATAGAACCCTGATCAGCCTGGACGCCTCCAAAGCTGCAATATCTCCGTGCGGCGCAATCCCGACAAGACCCTGCATGCAGCGATCAGCCTCCCATCGCCAGACGCTTCGTCTGACCGTCGACGGACGGACTTGGTCCGCGATGGAAGACCGGAACACTCACGATTCACTGCCCGACAAGTCCAAGTTGTTTTCCGCCATAGTTAAAAAGGGATGCGACCCCCCTTTTTTTTTCCCCCGGCCTCTGCCCCTCTGGACATCAAAATACATATCCACCTCCGCTTTCTGTCATACGCCACCGTCGAACGCCAACGTCGAGATCAGTCATCACCACTTCACGACAAGCAAGTCGCAACAAATCAAATCACGCCCCTGTCCAATCAGACAGCCCTGCCCTCCCCGACGCCGGCGCACAACAGAGCTGCATCTCGATCCATGCACCCTCTCCTGCTGTCGCCAACGCGCCTCTAGATATCGACAAATCGCCCTGCATACGAGATACCCTGTAGCCTCCCGCGGCTGAGCGGCACCCGCGGCGCTGCCAATCCAACGGTCGCACGTCACTTCTGGTTGGATCTCTCTGTTTGTCCAGCTCAGCCCAAGGCATTGCGACCCGCCACCACACTCGGTCGCCTTCTCCGATCCATCATTGCGCTCCTCTCCCGAATCCGCATCGCCCGGTTGCTACCAGAAGCAAGAAGGCGGAGGCGAAGAAGAAGTGAAAGAAAGACGAAGAAGAAGCAGAAGAAGAAGAAGAAGAAGCACAAGAGTCGGCAGCACGGACGGAGTGGAGGCCCGCCCATCATGTCCAAGCGCACCGTCTTCACCTCCATCACGCCCCTGCCGGAAGGCATCCCGCGCCAGCTCGCCATCGACTTCCTCCACAACCACGCCGCCATGATCGACCTCAACCCCCTCGTCACCGCCCGGCGGCGCATCCCCGCCCCCGCGCACGCCCTGCCCGACGAGCGCGCGTGCGCCTGGTACGCCATCACCGACCGCATCGCATACCTCCCCGGCGGCCTCGCCTCCGGCGCCGTCGAGTACACCGCCGCCTTCCACGACCTCCCGCACGGCCTGCAGACGCACTGCCACGCGCCCATGGGCGTCGACCTGCGCGAGCGCTGGACCGTCGGCGGCACGCTCCCCGGCGAGCTGCCCGAGCCCGTCGAGATCGGGCTCGGCGCGCCCCCCGAGGGCCTCTACATCCGCGAGGACGTCGAGCTGCGCTGCAGCATCGTCATGGCCGCATTCGTCAAGAAGACCCTCAAGAAGGCCCACGGAACCGTCGTCCGCGCCCTCGCCGAGCGCGCCGTGCTCGACGCCGCATATGCCGGCGAGGCCCGCTCCTCGCACTTCGACCTCATGCTGCGCTCGCCAGAGCAGCACGCGCGCCCGACGTCGTGGGGCGGCGGCGGCCAGGGCGGCGCGCGCGACCCCGACGAGCCGATCGCACGGGGGGCCGAGGACCAGACGCAGGTCCTCCACGAGGCGCTCCGGGCCAAGGGCTCCGGCTTCTACCAGCTCGAGATGGCGAACCGCTCCTTTTGAAAGACTTCCACGACACAGAGGCCCGACTTCAAGAAAACGTCAGCGTTTCTCCAATCGGAGGCGCACTTTTTATACAAAAAAGATGTCGAGAAGAAGAAACCATCACCTGGAAGCATCATCCGCGCGCAGGACGAGCCATCATCTCAGGCGTTCGATCCCGATCCCGATCCCGATCCCGACTTTGCGCAGTGCGCACACAAGCACGGAGCCAGGTGTTTATCAGAGACTTTGAGAAGCAGAGTGCCTGGCCGGACCAGGCGAAATCGGGGTTTCATCTCACACGGCGACTTCATTCACCCGACGCGGGAAACTCGGGGTCCGATTCTTCGGGCCCCGAATTCATGTATCATGTATCATGCAGCATCATGTATATATACTATTTATATACATATATATATATATATATATATATCGAAACACAAATGTACCCTTTGTCTATAGTCACTATTTCCCAACGCATTCTGAACCGAGTGATTTGCGACCGTGTGGAATCTAGTGCCTGCCATTTCGAAAATGCTTCGCTTCTGTCAAGCTCTGCTCTGTCTCCCTGGGAGCGGAAGTTGGAAGGACGCACATCAGTTGTATGATCATGGAACAAACTGAAGTGCCCTGGGATTCGCAGTCCCGGTTTCAACAGCACAAGCCCACCGCCTAAAGGTCTTGAATCTCCATACACTCCTCAGCGTTCAGAGCCAGACAAGACAGCTCAAATTAGCGAGCCTCCCCCCCATTCAATACATGTCACATCAAGGACGAGGAGAAAAGTCATGCAACGGAGAAAACGAAAATAGATTAAACAAGGGTGGCGTTCGCCGCACCGTCTTCTCATGGACCTCGTTTGGACGAATCATCTCCATCTCGTTTCTCCATCCTGAATCATCCCTCCGGAACCTTGAAACCCCAAGCTGGCCCGTTGCCAACTGGCCTCCTCCTTCGACTGTATTCGACCCCCCTTGCTCATGAACCTTCTTCCAGCCTGGAAGATGAAGCAGAACATGAAACATGATCATGTATACCATGTTCCATCGTCAGATGACCCCTCGTCTATTCCAAAAATGCACCCCGAAAACGCCCCTTCACCATGATTTCCCTCTCTCCTCGACACCATCTCTTCGAAAACAGCTTCGAAACAAAAAGGAGCCTGGAAGGACAGAAGGAAGACAAAGCATAGAAAAAGCAAACAAGGAAAACATGTTTGGCACCAGAGTGGAGAGTATGCCAGATACCGCTAGGGTCGGGGTGGCAAAGCTTCTGGTGTTCAGTCTTGGGCGTCAACTGAACGCGCCTCATTTTTTTTCCGTCCAGACCCTCAGAATTAGTGGGAAAAAGGAATAGGGGAGGTGAAAAAGAAAAAAGATAGAATAGAACCAAGTAAATGAAGCAATGAACACCAATATATGCGGACAGACATGTAGAGAGGAATCTAAGAGGTATCAATCGTACCGCCATATCCCAGAATAGAGATAGGCGTGGCTCATTCAGAGCAGAGCAAAACACACATAAACAGAGTTAAAGGAGAGGTGGAGAAGGGAAGGAGGTTGGGGCATGGGCCCCCACCGCCAGGAATTGCATGTTCTTGGTTTCGCGAGGCTTGTCGAGGGTTGATCATGCCCGCTGATGTTTGATTCGACTGCCTGCAGAGCTGATCACTGTGAGCCCAGTCGCTCACGCCTGCGTCTTCGGCGTCGCTCGACTCTGGCTCCTCTCAAGACCACGAGAACCGGGCGGGACTGCTGCGTCAATGTCGAAATTTCGCAACTGTTGCTCGTACTTGGGGTTCCTCAGAAATTTCGGGACGGAGTCCTGTCGTTTTGGATCAGCAATTGAACGCGGGATTTGAACATTCGGGGAAAAAAAAAATTGAACTCACACTAGCCATGAGCTTGAAGACAGCGATTCGAGCATCCTCAAACAAGGAGATCACTTCCCCCAGGATTTCGATCATGCCTCCTTCTTGGCCGACCGCCTTGGTCATCCGGGTCGCCAGGTTATTGCGGAGCTGATGGTCGATATTGAGCTCGCAAGGCGAGCCGGGCGCCAGGAATGCGTTGTAGATTCCGTAAGCCTGAGCCATGACTTCCTTGATGGCATCCATCGAGGCCGGCGTGAGCGCTCCCTCGGCGAGCGCGACGGTGGCCTTGCAGCTCTGGACGAACTCGTTCACATCCTTGTAGAAGGAAAGATTCTCTTCGCAATGCGTATCCCTCAGGTTCTCCCTGAAGAGCAGGCGGAGTGCCGGGTCGTTGAGAATGCGCTCGAGCCTCTGGTTATTGGAGTCACGGTTGAATCCATTGCGGTGTGTGCTGGTCTCATCGCTCTCGGAGGTCTGGGACCTTGGCTTGTTTCCGTTGATCACGGCCTTTCCCCGCTGAGAGATCTGATAGATCGAGTACCTGGTGGGCTGGAAGTTGTTGGCGCTCGGATGCTGCATGGTGTAGGCTCTGTCATGGACGATGGGCTCCATCAACTGGTGCTCGACGAAGAGCGAAGCGATCTCGGAGGCCTCCCTCTTGTCGATGATTGTCGAGCAGTCCATCAACCAGTCCGACGTCGCCTTACCGGTAAATGTATCCCGGTAGAGCCTGCTGTTCACCTTACGTTCAGCAGCCATCTTGACACCGGTGAGACCGTCCTTGTAGTCGTGCAGGGAGTCGGAATCAGCGGCGGTGACTGTGGACTTGGTGTTGCGGCTATCGACACCAACAAATCGGCGGAAGATGACCTCGACGGTGCACCAGTCACTCATGAGCTTGTCTGTGAGTTGGTCTCTCTCGAGGATGACGAGCTGCGCCGCCCCCGAGCCGGCGAGCTCGTTGACCTGCTTTTGCTGGATACCGTTCTTGGCGCAAAAGCGATCCAGGATGGAGATGCCCTTGGGGGTCAATTGCCAGACAGAACCCTTCAAGGTGTACATCTGCTGGTATCTCCCATCGGCCGATTCGATGAAGCGTGCATCGACGAATCGTTGACAGATTGAGCGGGCCATGTCCTTGGCCATGGAGAAGGTGGTGGTGGTGGTGGTGGTCACGATCCTCGATGGGTCCTTGGGATCTGGCATGCGGTTGGACTGTGAGAACTTCAAGGAGGCGAGGTTGTTGATGGCATCCTCGGACAAGAAGGTATATTCGACCTTTGTCAATCTCACACGGTGAGCCGACAGTGGCAGCAAGCTGACGATCAAAGTAGAGAAGAGATCGTTCAAGTCCTAAAAGATGGCATCAGCAACCCGCAGTCAGCAAGCTGGACATCAAAACACAAGAGCATTCGGTGAAAACTCGATATCAAAACATGATGAACAGCATCGCAAAAACAGAAGCAAGTGAAAAATGAAAAGAAAAAAAAATCAATGGAAAAGAAACAGAAATTAAACCACTAAAGTAATTCTAAAGCACAAACCCAAACACAAATATAAACAAATATAAAATGAGAAGAATCATATAGAATGAATTATACAAATTAATGGATAACACAATCGATTCAAGGATATTTCGATGCAAAGAGAAGAGTCGCAGTGAGGGTAGTCCTCCGTACCTTTGTGAATGGCCGGTCGTCATCGGTCATGCGCAAAAGGCGCGAAGATGTCTGATGCATTTCGGAGGCGGAGAGGGACGACTGAGGCTGCGGGTCGGGCGATGTCTGGGTCAGAGAGGTCCTTGCAGAGGACGAGCGCGACAGGGGCGGCGAGCGTTGGTGCTGCGACGAGGCTGCGATGGCGGTAGGCCCCGTTGGGTCGGGGCGGCCAGAGGTGTGGGAGAGTTGTTGTGAGGCGTCGAAGGAGGCCTGAGTCGGGAGTGACAGATTACTTATAGAATTTTTGTCCGAATCCGCCCTGACCAGGGGTGTGGCGTCGGCAGCAGAGGCGGAGGAGGAAGCGAACAGGGAGTAGGTGTGCGAGTGCCGCGCCAGGCCGGCGGCGTTGGCGTTGAAGGGGGAGGAGTAGGAGTGGAGAGGCCGGATCACAGGCTCGGACAAGGAGACGATGGCGCTCTGTGTGCGGTCGAGGGCTGCAGCGGCGAGGGAGAGGATGCCGCTCGCGGCGGATCGCTGGGACCTTGGCTGCTGTGAGCCGGGTAAGTTGGAGCCGGCTCGGCGATGTCCGCTGAGATGTTTTGAGTTTGCTGAGTGAGAGATGCTCGGCTCCGGCTGAAACGCAACGGACTGGGGAATGGGATTTTGTAAGCGACGGACTCTCGTAGACGACAGCGACGGCGGCGGCGACGGAGAGGATGCGGAGCAGTCGGCCAGGTTCGAGCCTGTCGAGGCGTTTGGCTGATGGTGTGGTGATGGAGCTGCTGAGGGTCGGGATTTGGGGGTATGATGTGTTGATAGAATCGCCATCTAGTACTCCGTACCCCGTATTCTGTTGAGGGGGTAGTAGGTAGGTAGTGAAGAAGAGGAGAAGGACAAGCCTCAAGGAGGAGGAGGAGGAGGAGGAGGAGGAGGAGGGGTCTATTGATCTATCCCGAGAGAGGAAGAAAGCGGGAGAATAGAATGGAGGAGGTACGAGTACTCCGTGGAGGCGGCCACCACCAAGAGAAAAAAAAGAGGGGAGAGAACGGAGCAGGGTCCAGTAACAGAAATGACACCCCGGGCGAGAGAGGCAAAAAAAACCGCCCGATCAATAGACAATAGACAATAGCAGCAGTATGTAGTACTGAGTTCGCAGTCCCGGCGGATTGATTGATTGATTGATTGTATTCAATTGAAGCGTTTGGACTGGGGAAGATTGGCTTGAGCGGTAAATTACTAGGTAGAGGGAAAGGATCAGGCAGTGATGAGGATGATGGAAGAGACTGGAGGCGTGGGAATGAATGGAGGGAGGGAGTTTGGAAAGGATATGGCCTTTTTTTCTGGGGGAAGGAGTGGAAGAAAGGAAGGGGAGGTCCTACCTGGAAGGAGGGAGGGGAGGGGGCGTGTTGCATTTGATGTCCAAGTTCAGTTCAACCTTGAAGAAGGGGGGGGGGGGTGAGAATAGGGGAGTGGGCGGAGGGGTGGACCACTTGAGGTTGAAGTTCAGCAGTCGTGGACGGAGCACAGGTCGTACCGGTACCTGTACATACTCGCAATCACTGGGTACTACTACCGCGAAGGCTGCAATCATGGGAATGTACTCCGTACTCCGTACATTGAAGTGTCGGGGACGGAAGGCGCAGGGCAGAGGACGAGGGACTGGCACACCGTGACGGCAGCAGCGCTTTCCTCCGGAGAGAGCACGGCCTGCGAGAAGATGCCCAGAGAAGGTGCAGCAGGCTTCAAGTTGCTTGTTGGACCTCAAGTCGGGAAAGAATTGATCAATACCAGGTAGTACCTACTCCGTGACCCCTACACACTGGAACTTCGCGATGCCTCTTGGAACCTCCAGGCTGCAAGCACTGCAGAAGCCTCAGACCCGTATGTAAGGGATCTATCTCAAAGACATGGAAGGAGCGGGCAGAGCAACACCGCCTGCGGAGTTTGGAGTCCGAGTTGGGAATACAGTCAGCAGACAGTGCCCAAAGTACCTCTCCGTGCTGTGAGCTGGGCAGCAGCAGCCAAGGCACGAGGAATCATCAAAGCCCTTTTCTTTTGGCGGAAACACTGGCGACAGGTACCTGTCCCGGTAGGTACTACGGAGTACCTCTAGTAGTACGGAGTAGTAGTAGGTAGTCAGTACTGCTACCTTGGGAGGGCAGGGCACAGAGTACGGGGTACGGAGTACATGGGTACCTCCTCCATTGATCCGTGGCAGGAGCCTGACAAGGATGGCGGCGTGAATCTGCACACAAACGTGCCTGCACTGTCTCGTAGAGTGAACAGGGGAGCCTGGGGCGGAGGGGATAGGGCAGGGAAGGAGCAGGGGATGAATTGGAAAGAGCGAGTCTCTGCGGGAGCCCAAGAATGGCGCAAGGAAGGCGTGACAGGCAGACGGGGGGAGGAAGGAGCCGGAGTCGCTGTCGCTGTCCTTGTTTTTTGTCTGGTTCAGATTGATTCTTCCTTGAGTTTGATAATATGATCATTCCCATTAGATGCATACTAACTGGAGTAAGATTCCATCACGAACAAGAAATCTTCACTTCAACTTCTTCTGTCAAGAATTGATCATTCCACGCTCCTTACCGGTATTAGTAGTGGCACGGGGTATTGTACATACGAGTGTCTGCATACATACGTATGTATGAGTACAGGTACGAGTACAAGTATGTCCCTGTTTCCATGAATCATGCCCACGGCTGTTTCGGGACTGCAGGTGTGCCAACGAATGCAGCCCGTCCCCGCAAACGAGTCGCATGTTGGGCCGTGGACCGTGGATCCCTGCGTCCTCGCGCCGGAGAGACACCACGCGCACGAGTGAGAGTACTCGTACATACTGTACGGATCAAGACTCAACAGGAAAAAGGTAGTATGTACGGAGTACCAGTACGAGTATGATGCACGGCAATGTGACAGCGCAAACGGTCCGCGTGCGCGTGGCAGCAGCATGACGCAGGCAATGGGTCTACATACGAGTATCAATCTACTCCGTACTATTGAGGTTTTCATCCATGTGTTGCCGAATCCTCTGACTGGCCCGGTTGTGGACTGATTGACTGACAAATTGCCTGATTGATAGATTGATTGATGAATTGATTGTCTGTCTGTCTGTCTGTCTGTCTGGAGACACGCGTGCGCGCTGTGAGATCCGAGACATTGCGTGCAGTCCTCCGTACTCCGTACCCCTTGCCTATGTTGTGAGGGTGTCACGGTATGGAGGGAGGGAGGCTGGGGGGGGGGGTATGGCACTCGCATGGGATGGATCAAGATTCAAGTCTATCGAGGTACGACTCGTGGTGGAATCTTGCTCCCGACCTGGTCGCCCTTGAGTTGTCTCACCGTGAAACAGGTTGAGGCTTGTGCTAATAAGCAACATTCAGGCACGGAGTACGGAGTACGGAGTACTGGCAGGCCATGGCCATGATGATGCCTAGACGCTTCCGCAAACAGACGAGACCAGATATCAACAAGTTACGGCCGTGGGTGATTTCCTCCGTTCGGAGTATAGATCTGGAAGATGTTGCGTGCCTGGCCGGTATGTCACGCATCATGCAATCATCTCCCACGGGTAATTTGAGTCTCCAGTTGCATGGTGGATTTCTCCGTACATACATATAGAATGCTCCGTGATCCGTACGAAGTAGTCATACTCTTACTCGTATGAGTACTTCGCGTGCTCGGTGCTGGCATGACGTTGAGATGGCGGTCTACGATACCAGATTGGACTCTTTTATACTCCGTATGAAAAGGTCCAGTCTGGTCTGAACCCTCAAGACTCCGACTCCACCCCGGATACTCGTCTCGTACTCGTACTCGTACCCGGTTGAGGACTGCAGTGGATTCCAGGTACTCGAGTCCGTACTGTGAAAGCGGCCGCAAGAGGTTGCTTCTCCCACGCCCAAGTTTGCAGTCCAGGGCCGCCTCGAGGTCAGATTGTGAATTTGTGACGGTGTCTTTGAAGCGCTAACCACAGAGTTCTTACTCTGTAGGACTACTACAGGTAGGTAAAGATCAAAGATCTATATTTGGAAGTGAAGAGTTTCAGGATGAAGTTTGCGCCTGGTTGCGGCTTATGTATGATGGATCGATGCCTTTTTCCCGCGGGCCGTTGAAGTTTTTTTCCCTACGAATACGGAGTAGTTAGCGATCAGAACCTTCGCAAAAGATTCGGTCAAGGCGGAATGACCTTGTAGTTGGAGGGAATAACTTTGCGCCATCCGAGACGAGTCAAGCGTGAACAAGACGGAGGTGACAGCAACCCGACGATCCGGAGGAATGGAAGACGACACAAGGCACCTTGAAAGACTTGAGGCAATCGATTGATCAGGCTGCCATTGAAATGAAGCGAAGCCATCACACGGAGTACGGAGAACGTGTATTTACGAGTAAAGGTGCCTATTGATCAATGCGTTAAGAGCATTCAAGTTCAAGATGATTGAAGCCGAGGAAATGGATTAAGTTGAAGTCAATTGGAGATGGTGAGCTTCAGGGTAAGTACGGAGTACCTGCAGGCATTGACTTTATTTATTTCGATATGTATCTACATATGCAATTATCAGGTATATAACATCCGGTACTCGAGGTACTGTGCTCCGTACGAGTACTAACTCGTACTGGCATGAAAGGGGTGAGACTCCCGCAGCATTGCTTGACTTTTGAGGGTTCCTGAATCCCACATGACTTACATGTATCTGTATCAATCAATTGATTGAACTTTGATCGATTACAGACAACAAATTGATCCATCGATGGACTGTCCGCACGAATCGTGCTCAGGCACACTACTCCGTATTGGAAGCTCTAATCAGAGCTCGATCTCTTAGCGCAGGCACAACTTTTGCGAGCCGATCCTCGTGTGCCCGCC
>NQYQ01000037.1:175862-187920 GCA_003055925.1 Escovopsis sp. Ae720 | reverse complement strand
CTCCGCCCCCGCCCCCTCCATTCCCTGGCGGCAAGGGCATGCCGCCTCCTCCGCCTCCTCCACCCCCGCCTGGCGCGCCGGGAGCACCCGCAGCGCCTCCCATGCCGGGGGCCAAGCCTCACGGCCATTACTTGCCAATGCCGAATTTCGTTGCTTCGCCTGGCATTGGCTTGCCGGTTGCCCGACCTAAGAAGAAACTGAAGGCGCTCCACTGGGAGAAGGTCGACGCCCCTGAGACGAGTCACTGGGCGGCACACGCCCCCTCAGCCGAAGCCCGGGAGGAGAAGTACAATGAGCTCAGTCGCAGGGGAATTCTGGACGAGGTCGAGAAGCTCTTCAGCGCCAAGGAGATCAAGCAACTCGGTGTCGGGGGTTCGAAGAAGGACGACAAAAAGCAGATCATTTCTTCCGACTTGCGGAAGGGATTCGGTGGGTTTTCCTCTTCTTCAATTCCTTCCAGCTTCTCATCCTCGTGGTGTCCCATTGTTGGTTTCAAGACTTGACTAACTTGACAACAGAAATCGCTTTCGTCAAATTCGCCCAACACAATGTCGAGGAGGTCGTACGCATGATCATACACTGCGATGACATGATTGTCAAGACCCAGAGCATCATGGAGTTCCTGCAGAAGGACGATCTCTGCAACATCCCCGACAACACGTCCAAACAAATGGCCCCCTACAGCGTCGACCTCACGGGGCCAGAAGCCAGGAACCCGAAGCGCGAGCTCGACCCCGAAGAGCTCACCAGGCAAGATCAGCTCTATCTGTACACCGCATTTGAGCTGCATCATTACTGGAAGAGCAGGATGAGGGCCTTGACATTGACGCAGAACTTCGAAGCCGACTACGATGAGATCAACTCGAAGATGCAGGAGGTCGTGACCGTTTCCGAATCGTTGCGGGACTCTGTGACGCTGATGAACGTCCTCGGATTGATCCTCGATATCGGAAACTACATGAACGACGCGAACAAACAGGCCCGCGGATTCAAGCTCAGCTCGCTGGCCCGGCTTGGCATGGTCAAGGATGACAAGAACGAGTCCTCGCTGGCCGATCTCGTGGAGCGCATCGTGCGCAATCAGTACCCCGAATGGGAGGGCTTCTCGGATGACATCGGCGGCGTTATAACAGCTCAGAAGATTAACATCGAACAGCTGCAGACCGACGCCAAGAAGTACATCGACAACGTGCGGAACGTCCAGCACTCGTTGGACTCTGGAAACCTGAGCAACCCGAAGAAGTTCCACCCCCAGGATCGCGTCGGCCAGGTCGTCCAGCGCTGCATGAAGGAGGCAAGGAGGAAGGCCGAGCAGATGCAGCTATACCTTGACGAGATGATGAAGACCTACAGTGATATCATGGTCTTCTACGGAGAGGACCCCGCCGACGAAAACGCGAGGCGGGAGTTCTTCACCAAGCTCGCCAGCTTCTTGATGGAATGGAAGAAGTCGCGGGAGAAGAACGTGACGCTGGAGGAGACGAGGAGGCGAAACGAGGCTTCGATGAAACGAAAGCAGACCCAAGCCAAGGCGATCACGGTAGAGGAGAACCCAGCGGCGCCGGCCAATACGGGCGCGATGGACTCTCTCCTCGCGAAACTTCGGGCGGCCGCCCCGCAGGCCCGGGACCAGAGGGACCGGCGCCGACGTGCCCGCCTCAAGGACCGCCACCAGGACCGCGTGGCCTCTGGCCAGAAGATGCCGGACCTCAGCGAGGTCCCCGCCATCGATACGGACGTGTCGATGATGGAGCCGGCGATAGAGGAGGAGAACGCGCCCAAGACGCCGGTCGCGCAGGCGCCGCCCGCCCGGGAGGCGCGGGAGACGGGCGGGGACGACGTCGCGGACCGAGCGGCGGCTCTGCTGCAGGGTATGCGCGGCGGCGGCGAGGCAAACGACGAGCTCGACGCGGAGCGCAGGGAGAGCATCCGCAAGGCCAGGAGGCAGACGGCCGAGGAGGAGAGGAGGCTGCGGCGAAGGAGGAGAGAGCGGGCGTCGAGCCATCTGGAAGACGCCAAGTCGGAAACCGCGTCGCAGGCGGACGAGTCGCTGCTCCAGCCCGCGACGGACGGGGCGAGGGACGAGGAGAAGACGCCCAAGGCCAAGGTCGAGGATGGCGCGGTTGAGCCGCAGCCGCAGCAGGAGGAGGAGCACCAGCAGCAGCAGCAGAAGCAGGACGAGGAGAAAGCCGGCCAGGAGCCAGAGGGTACTAGCGAGAACCAGCCCCCCGTCGAGACTGCGGATGAGTGAAGAGGAAAAGGGGAAGAAGAGAAGAAAGAAAGAAAGAAAATAGAAGAATTGCATGTGTCTGAATGGTATGGGCAAGTCATGTATCAGCGTTATACGGACTCATAAGTACATACTTAATGTCTACAACTGTTACGGGGGAGAGTCGTCGATCTGAAGTGTCCATGGGGAAAGGAGTCAGGCAGACACAGGGTCGGGTTGATATCATGCGCTGTTTCTTTTCTCTTCTTCCCTCTGTTGATTGTGATGATTGATGACTCGGGCATCGTATGTTTTTGAGATGATGAGTGTCATGGGCGTGTCTGTTCACGCGAATGGTCTGGGGCAGGCACGGCGTTGTGTATACGGAGTATGTAGAAAGGAAAACAGCCTGCCGCTTTGGAAGTGCAGGAGATGATGCTTGCTGGGTATATCATATGAGTCTCTGAGTAGGAAGACAAGCACCGGACCTCACCTTTCTTCTCCTGTCCAGAATAGATCCCCCCCCCCCCCCGGAAATACCAGACCTCACCTTTTCTCCTCCCCATGGCCAGACCTCATCTCTCTTCTCCCACCCACTTTAGCGCGGCCCCCCCTCGACACTGAAAACGTAGTCCGTAGAATGGACATAACAAGGAGTCGGAAGAGGATCACCGGCCCGGGCTCAACGGCCTGTTGAACCCGCCCTGCCGGTTCATGTACTGCCTATACTCGGTCTTCTTCTCCTTCCGTATCCCGCCGGCATTGTTCCCCGCGACCTTTGTGCCCTTTGTGGAGCCGAAGCCGCCAAAGCCCAGCATGGCCTGCATGGCGGCCATGTCGTCATCCTCGTCCTCGTCGTCTGCGCCGGAGCGAGGCTCGTCCTGGTCCATGCGGTCGTGGTCTTGGCGCGCCCTGTCCCTGTCTTTTTCGCGGTCCCTGTTTTTGTCTTTGTCTTTGTCGGCGTCGCGGGGGTCCGGGCGGGTACGTGTCGGGAGGGCGGTCGGGCCGTCTGGCGAGCCGGAGCGGTGTCGTTGTGCTGCTGCTGCTGCTTTTTTTTTTTTTTTGATGTCAGCGGGGCCGGGCAGGGGCATGAGAACCACGACGGGAAGGGGAGGAAGGACACTCACGTCTGCGGTCGTCGTCGCGCCGGGGGGTCGTTTCGGGGCGCCCGTCGCGTCGGCGGTCGCGGGGGCGAGGCCTGTCGGCGTCGCGGTCTCTGGCTGAGCGCGGGTCGGGGGACCGAGAGCGGTTCGGGCCACCCGCAGGCGCGCCGCGGCGCTCGCGCGAGCGGGATCTGTATCCCCGGCGGTCTCTTCCGCGATCGCGGGCCCTCTCGCGGTCGACGTATTCCCTGTCTCTGTCTCTGTCTCTGTCTCTGTCCCTCTCGCGATCCCTAGTGTCGCGATCCCGATCCCGATCCCGCTCTCGCTCGCGCTCTCGGGGGCCCCTGTCGCGCCGGTCCGAGTCGTCCCACATCTGGCGGCTGTCGGGCCTCCTGTGACGGCGTGAGTCGGCCATAATGCCACTCTGTGTGCTCCGTGCTCCGTCTCCTTCGATGAGGGTGCGGACGGATCAATAGATGATTCGGGTGTCGAGTGGTGAGTTCACGGTCTCTAAGGGGGGGTTTTCGATTCGATTCGGGAGGTTGATCAGGCTGAGATGCAAATGTGGCTGTGCAAATGCGTGGCGTCATTGCGGGATGATGATTGGTCGAACGTGTTTCCCTCGTCTCGATTCAGGCGACGTCGCTTCTCTCAGCCTCGCGCCCGCTTCCACTTGCAGCTCCGGCTCCAGCTGCAGCTCATCGCCCGTCTCACCTCGCATGGTTGTCCCGATTGCGAGGCTTTTCTTTTGCGCAGAGACAGCGCTTCCTTTCTTTCTTTCTGTCTCACGCAAAGGAAACAAAAGATGAGGGGACTCGCCGAGCTCCTGGCCGCTGCGGCGGTGGCACTGCTTGCCCGCGGTGCTGCTGCGGCGCAAGGCGAGGGCGTCGCCGACGAGATTGGGCGTCTGAACAACGACAGCCTGCTGTGGGGGCCGTACAAGTCAAATTTGTACTTTGGCGTGCGGCCGAGGATCCCGCAGAGCCTGTGGACGGGGCTGATGTGGTCCAAGATAGACGACTATGCGGATGTGCAAGATCGTAAGCTCCACCACCAATATGGGTTGCGAGACGTTGACGTGGTCGATCTTGCTTTTTGGATTGCGCTAATAAGGCTCGGGCCAGACTTCCGTTACACGTGTGAGCAGTCGGAGGAGCTGCGTGGGTATGGCTGGGATGAGTACGATGCGAGGACGGGAGGGACCCAGTCCATCCACGACGAGGGGAGCAGGTTGGACATCACGACGTCGTTCGTCAAGGTCCCCGGCGGCACCCACGGGGGCAGCTGGGCGGCGAGGATCAAGGGCACGCTGAGAGACGATGCGCCGAGGGACACCAAGACGATGGTGTTCTTCTACATCGCCCAGGAGGGGCTGGGGCAGCTGGCCGTCGAGGGGAAAGGTACCAGGTTCGGCTTCGAGGGGGACGTGACGCTCAGGGGCAACTCGGCGGCCCTCGGGGACTACACGCTCGTCGTCACCGAGGGCAAGGGGGCCCATCCGTACTCGGACCATGCGGCCTCGGCGCACCGGCGCGCGGACACCACCGTGGTCCGCAGCGTCAACCTCGAGCCCGAGCACCTGTGGCAGGCCAAGGTCGCCGTCTTCCAGCAGCTGCAGGAGTCGGTCAAGTTCGTCCAGGAGAACTTCGACCAGGACGACCTGCCGCCGCCCTGGCAGACGTACCGGTTTGAATCGATGCCCGGCAGCGGGAACGCGCACATGGTCCAGAAGGTGTTCGAGGGTTCCTTCGAGTTCGACGTCATCTTCTCGTCCGGGTCGGCCGGCCAGACCCTCGGCAGCGACGACGTGACGCGCGAGATCGGCGCGGCGTCGCGGTCCTTCGGCGAGCGCTTCGCCAGCGTCTTCGGGTTCCAGGCGCCGTACGCGGCCGACAAGTACCGCCGGTTCGGCAAGAACCTCTTCTCCAGCCTGCTCGGCGGCGTGGGCTACTTCCACGGGTACCAGGTCATCGACCGCTCGTACGCCGAGGAGTACGAGGAGGAGAGCGACGGCTTCTGGGAGGACGCGGCCGCCGCGAGGGCGCGCGGCGCGCAGCAGTTCGAGGGTCCCTTTGAGCTCTTCACCGCGGTCCCCTCCCGTTCCTTCTTCCCCCGCGGGTTCCTGTGGGACGAGGGTTTCCACCTCGCCCTCATCGCCGACTGGGACATGGACCTGACGCTCGACATCGTCAAGAGCTGGTACCGCACCATGGACGCCGACGGGTGGATCCCGCGCGAGCAGATCCTCGGCACGGAGGCGCGCAGCAAGGTGCCCCCGGAGTTCCAGACCCAGTACCCGCACTACGCCAACCCGCCGACCCTCTTCCTCACCATCGAGAACTTCATGGAGCGCCTGCGCGCGGCCAAGGCCACTGGCAACAATTTCCGCAAGGGCGACCCCCTGTACAGCGCGCACCTCGACGACGCCGCCCTCGGGGAGGCCTTCCTGCGGGAAATTTACCCGCTCCTGCGCCGGCAGTACGACTGGTTCCGCGCCACGCAGCGCGGCGACATCAAGTCGTACGACCGCGAGGCCTTCTCCTCCCGCGAGGCGTACCGCTGGCGCGGCCGCACCGAGACGCACTGCCTCACCAGCGGGCTCGACGACTACCCGCGGCCCAGCCCCCCGTCCCCCGGCGAGCTGCACGTCGACCTCATGTCCTGGGTCGGCCTGATGGCCAAGTCGCTCCTCAACATCGCCGACGCGCTCGGCATCGCAGAGGACGTCGAGCTGCTCGGGAAGCAGCTGCACGCCATCGAGCGCAACCTGGAGGACCTGCACTGGTCCGACGAGCACGGCTGCTTCTGCGACGCCACCATTGACGACTTTGAGGAGCACAAGCTCGTCTGCCACAAGGGATACGTCTCGCTCTTCCCGTTCCTGGTGGGCCTGATGAAGCCCGGCGACGAAAAGGTCGGGCGGATCCTGGACCTGATGGGCGACGAGGAGGAGCTCTTCAGTAGGCATGGCCTGCGCAGCCTGAGCAAGAGGAGCGAATTCTACGGCACCGAGGAGAATTACTGGCGCAGCCCGGTGTGGATGCCCATGAATTACATGGCCGTGACGCAGCTCTATGTAAGACTTTCCTTTGCCCCCATTTTCGATTCCCCTGCTTCTTCCATGACCGTTGGCAAGCTGACTTGATATAGAACGTCGCGACACAGGACGGCCCCTTCAAGGAGAGGGCGCGCGACCTCTACTCCCGGCTGCGCAGGAACCTCGTGGACACCGTCTTCAAGAGCTGGGAGGAGACGGGCACCGCGTGGGAGCAGTACAACCCGGAGACGGGCGCGGGCCAGCGCAACCAGCAGTTCACGGGGTGGACGAGCCTGGCGGTCAAGCTCATGGCGATGGAGGATCTGGGGGCGGGGCATGCCAGGGACGAGCTCTAGACCAGTGGACACCTAGACGCCGAGCGCGGTGGGTGCGGCGGCTTGCTTTTTGATCGATTTTCATAGATGCGCGATGAAAAGACGGCATGTTTTTGTCTTGTCCCATTGACGATTGTCACCTATCTCTGCTCAGTGTGATGGGGCATGCCTGCTCCTAGAGGTCCTCGGATCTGGGAGGGTTTGATGTGAGACACGTATTTGGCAGAATAGGCCGTATCGGGCAGATTTCCACCTGCAAGGAAGAATGCGTTTCGTTCTAGAGGACCAGACCGGATTCGATATCAAGAGCTCCTTGCCGAATCTGCGTGAGGCAACTGATAAGGCTCTTGCCCCTTGCATCTCGTATGTCGACCTCCCCCTCTGCTTCAGGTCTCACAGTCGACTCGAGATGTATGAAAGCATCCCACTTTGGTGAATTGACTCCTTAGACAAGTAGAGATTGTCGAGGATGACCACAGATCTTGACCAGACTCATCAAGCGCAAGCTGCTGAACCTTCGCGGATCCCGAATACTGTGTGACCTTCTCCGTAAGAGGGGATAAGCGGGGTACATAAGCCGGGGCTGCAGATCATTCCCTCACGGGAAAGTTGCCGTGATCATCAGTGGCCGTCAGCATGTCCTCGTCACCGTCGTCAGTGGCGTTTTTAAAGTTGTAAAAGGTTGGCGATGGCCGAGGCAGGAGTGCAGGGCGAGGCAGTACTGGTAGCAGCAGCTTGTGGAGAGATCAGGGGGTCGAACTTTGTGATGAAGTGAGAAGCCTGAATATGAGATGCCATTCGATACCGAATATTTCCTTTCTTTCTTTTTTCTTGTCGTCTTTTGGTCTCGGCTTCTTTCTCTACCTGTATTGTAAGTGAAAGCGCGGGGCGAGCTTTGTTTACTGAAAAAGGGGGCCAATTTAGCGTCAAACCAACCCCAATGCTTCAGCGTCCTAACACCAGAAGATCTCCGTTCTGAAACGTGGAGGACGCCCGGGGGAAGCTGCCTGAATTGGGAAATTCGGTGCTGAGCCCCGGTGGCAATATCTGAAGCCAGCATTTGTCTCCGGAGAGCCCTTTCACTGCGAGGAAAATTTCCACTTCAAGAACATGCTCTGGACGGGCTGGTTCCAGGCACCAGCTGCCGGCGTCGACTTCTTAGGGGGATCACCGAGGGAATGCGCAGACCCGTTCCGTATGAATCTCAAAGTCCCTGTGAGTGAAGAGAATGAGATTGCGACAGTCCCGGATCCAGTGCAGTGACTACTGCCGCCTCGTCCATGAAAAAAAAAAAAAGACCCCGGTAATCCCGGACGCGCAGAAGGATTTTCTTGTCGCGAGATGCTGCCGTGATGCGCGATGCTGGAGCGCGGCGCGCCGACCAGCTGGGTAGACGCGCAGGGCGCATCAAACCAATGGCTAACAGCTCGTCGACGCGTCTCAGTCAAGCCGAGTCAAGCCCATGACGGCATTGCATCCGAGATCACGACGAGGACGAGGACGAGGATGGCAAGCCAAGCGCCTGTGGCTGAGTCGGTTGCTCGTGGCTCCCGGTTATCGTGGGTGGCCAGTGCATCGATGCTGTTGAGGGAAACAAAGCAGAGGCAGCCTGCTTCACCGAGCCTTTCCCAGAAGGGACAGCTCCCCACCCGCCCCCTCCTTCACATGCCAGAGTGTGTGGTGTGTCTGCCTGGCTGTCTCTTGTCAGCGAATTTCTCACGGTATTTAGAGAGCTGGACTCCCCCGCGCCCGCGCCCGTCATACCAGTATGGAGTGCGAGTAGCAACCTCATGGGACTTTGAGGTCAGAATCCGCCGTATCCGAGCAAATTGTCGCGTCTTCCGGGTCGCCACCTCCTTTTTCTCTCTCATGCCCTTCGTCGAGAAAGCCATCATAGGTCTCAGGTGTCCGACCCTCTTTTCCCCCAACGGCCTGAACAGGATCTGCGCGCAATACCTGCATGCATAAGTCCGTGAAAATATTTCTTTCAAACGAATGAGAAACGGCCCAACGCGCCCGGCCCAAGACCTCCTTGTGGTGGCGGCGTCAACAATTTTTTTTCTCTCTTATCGTGACCATGTTCCGTGACCTCCCTGATCACCTTGGCTTGCTGATCTGATCTGTCGCTCTCTTTGTCTCTTTCTCTTTCTTTGATTCGGCGACGTCTTCGTGCTCATCGAAGATTCCGTGTAATGCACTCGGTCGTTCGCTGCCATGCATCAAATATACCTGGGGCGTCCTGATAGGCCCGGACCTGTCAAAAGGCCTCTCGCATCGAGAGCTGCATATGCTCTTCCTTCGTCCCCTTGCCTATTTCGCCATCTAAATCCACTCCCACTCGTCCCGGATGTGTTTCGTCTGCATACTGTATGAGTAACGCCGTGCTCGGTATGGAGGATGGATGGGCAAATCATTGGGTGGCATCGGATGTACGGAGAGAAGATTGGGTTCGCTGCACGGAGTCGCAATGCAGCTCCGCACCCATGCATGTACGAGTACGAGTACGAGTACTCCGTATGCACTCGCCTGTGGAAGTATCTCGTACGGGATGCGCACATAAGTGGTCTGCTGTCCCACCCCAAGCCGGTCGAGACTTTGAAGAAGAGGTGAGGCGATAGACTGATCAATTGATGGAAGAGTCGGATGGAGTTGGACGACGAGTTGGAGACAAGGAGAGGGGAAGAGATGGTGGGAGGACAGAAGAAGAGGGGGGAAGACTCAGAGGAGGAACAACTTGAGAGAGAGATTAGCAAAATGTCAAGGGAAAAAAAAAGGCTCGATGACAGGCAGCTTGTGCAGCAGGAAGGAAGGGCAGAGGTTACTGCTACCTCTTGCATCTTGCAGGTCAAGTCGGCCTCGTACGAGTACGAGTACATGATACTGTACTCGTACCTTCCCGAGGTCCATACAGTAGATGGTTCTTTCTTCCTACTGCGTCCAATCGGCCCATTCGATTGGATGCCACTTTCCATCTTGATGCCTGTTACTGCATGGTGCAGCTTATAACTTCAAGGTATAAAGAAGGGGCGCATCGAGGTCTCGCTCTTTCCTTCCCGACCCGTTCAAACCTCCTACCACCTCCCACCACGTCCGACGATCCGTTCTTTCCTTTTGTCGCCTGGCATTTTGAGTTTGTGCCGCGATCAAGGTACATTCTGAAGGTGGCAAGACTGCGCCTTCCCCGTCAGCCGTTGGCATTGAGAAGCCGTGCTCCATCTCGAGCCCTCCTTCCTCTTCTATCAAGCTCTCTTCCCCTCCCTCTCCTTCCCATTCACCTTCTCCCCAGGTCCTTCCAGAGGTATCCACCGCACCTTCTCCCTCTTCCCTCTCCTCATTCTCCTCAGGCTCCTTCCCCATATCCAATCTCCTCACTTTCTTTCCTCAATCCCTCGAGTCCCTACTTCCTTTCTCAGAGCTGCTGTTTAAGTGGCTTGGAAGCAGGTGAATATACGGAGTAGCTGCATCTAGCTTGGGCGCTTCCTTCCTCCCCGCGTCCTGCTGACATCCTCTGACGTCTACCTCTATCCATTGATTTTACCCCCCCCCCCCCCTCCCCTTTTTTTTTTCTCTTTGATTTTCTCCTCCTCCTTCTCCTCTGTCGCACATCTGCATGTGCGCCGCCATTCAGAATCATGACGACTCTTCATGATGCCGCGGCAAACGGCACCCTCCTGCAAAAGGAGGACATCGACCGATTCCGTCAGTCTCTGCAGGGTTCCGACAGCGCCTTTGATCTCGATGCCGTCGACGACAAGGGCCGGACAGCCCTGAGCTACGGCGCTTACAGCGGCCATCTGCCCGTCATCAAGCTCCTCCTCGCACAGGGCGCCGACGTCAACAAGCCGTGCAAGGACCAGCGCAGCCCCCTCTGGTACGCCGCCGCGGGCGAGATGCCCCGCCAAGACCGCATCGACATCATCACCCACCTGGTGGAGAACGGCGCTGCCATAGACGCCCAGGCCAGCGATGGCTCCACCCCACTCATGAAGGTCATCGAGGACCAGCGGCGCGACCCAGACATCATCAGCCTTCTCGTCGACCACGGCGCGTCCACTCAAATCAGAAAATACGGCCCAGACGGCCCCACGGCCGAGGACGTTGCCATTGCCTGTGCTGATCCCAAGGTCATTCGAGCGCTCAAGCCAAAGTCCGTGCGCATCACACCGAAGCCAACCGTGTTGAACAGCATCCTGAGCTACATCTTGCTCTTTTTCGCCACGGTCACCGGATGGGTCCCCGGCCAGAAGAAATCGAAAAAGGGACCTACCGCTGGGGGGCTCGAGCAGGCCGAGCAGCCCCTCTTGGAGGAGCAATCTGATATTGCTGATTTTGAGCCTTCCACCAGATCTGTGGCCGGACCTGCCACCAGGTCACTCCAGGTTGAAGATGACGCAAAGTCCGTTGAAGAGCGACAAACCGTCGACCAGCATGAAGGTGTTCTCGAAACATCAGATGATCATGACCATGTCCGCGGCCTTGCTGAGGTCGTCGAGCACACAGAGGCTATCGAGCGCACAGAAGTCGTCGTCGAGCGCACAGAAGTCGTCGTCGAGCGCACAGAGGCCGTCGAGACCACAGAGGCCGTCGAGACCACAGAGGCCGTCGAGCTCACAGACGTTGTCAAAGTCACCGAGGCCGTCGAGATCACAGAGGCCGTCGAGCTCACCGAGGCCATCGAGCTCACCGAGGCCGTCGAGACCACAGACGTTGTCGAAGTCACGGAGGCCGTCGAGCTCACGGAGGCCGTCGAGCTCACAGACGTTGTCGAAGTCACAGGGGCCGTCGAGCTCACAGAGATCGTCGAGCATGCAGAGATTGACGAGACAGATATCGCCATCGAGTCTGCACGAATTCGCGAGATTGCGATTGCAACTGAGACTTATGACATAGAGTCAGCGTACGGCAATAACCAGCTCACGTTAGAGGAATCTGAAGATTGGGATTCGTCGGACGTTTCGGACCAGGAAGACATCGCTTTCACCTCCGAGGTCATTGAGTCGTCAAGGGCCATCGAGGAGATTCACGCCAATGAGCTAGCTTCAAGTCCCCACCCCTCGGGAATCTTTGAAGAGGTCAGGGTCATTGATCTCTCAAACATCATCCAGTTCTCCACCGTTACCGCAAACGCCAAGGTCACCGAACAGGTCGAGGAGGTCGACCGGAAGGTCGTCGAACAGGCTGAAGTCAGCGAGCGAGCTGAACTCGATGTTTCAACAAACCTGACTGAGTCGAATCTTGCTGAGAAGTTGGAACTCACTGAGCAGGTCGAGGCTCACGAGTCCGCAGAGCATAGCCAACTCGAGATCGTCGAGCGAGTCGAGGTGGTCTCCGAGCAGGTTGAGGTCTCCGAGCAGGTTGAGGTCTCCGAGCAGGT
>NQYQ01000037.1:163615-175704 GCA_003055925.1 Escovopsis sp. Ae720 | reverse complement strand
GAGGTCACCGAGCAGATCAAGGTCATCGAGCAGGTCGATATCGGAATCTCCGAGCAGATTGAAGTCGAAGGCACCTACCTGGTCGAGACCTCTGAGCAGGTCGACATCTCCGAGAAGCGCGAAGTCGAAGTCACCAAGGAGGTCGAAGTCTCCGAGAAGGTCGATGTCGAAGTCTCCGAGAAGGTCGAGGTCGGAGTCTCCGAGGAGGTTGAAATCGAAGTCACTCACCAGGTCGAGGTCTCTGAGCAGGTCGGTATCTCCGAGCAAGTCAACGTCTCTAAACAGATCAAAGTCACTAAGCAAGTTAAGGCATCCGAACAGGTCTCCGAAGAAATCGAGGTCTCCGAGCAGGTCGACGTCTCTGGTCAGATGGAAGTCGCCAAGCAGATCGAGGTCTCCGAGAAAATCGAAGTCTCCGAACAAGTCGAGGTCTCCGAGCAGATCGACGTCTCCGAGCAGATCGACGTCTCTGGTCAGATGGAAGTCGCCAAGCAGGTCGAGGTCTCCGAACAAGTCGAGTTCTCCGAGCAGATCGAGGTCTTCGAGCAAGTCGCCGTTTCCGAGCTGGTCGAGGTCTCCGAGCAAGTTGTCGTCTCTGAACAAGTCAACGTCTCCGAGCAGGTTGAAGTCGCCAAGCAGGTCGAAATCTCAGAGAAAGTCGAGGTCATCAAGCAGGATGAACTTTTGGAACAAGTCAAGCTTGCCGAGCAAATCGAGGTTTCTGAGCAAGTCGAAGTCACTGAGCAGATCGAGGTCACTAAGCAGGTCGAGGTTTCCCAACAAGCTGAGTTCCACGAGGCCTCCAAGAACCTCGATCATGCCCAGCTCGAAGAGTCCGCGATTGTTTCTGAGTCTGAGGTTAACAAATCGGAGGCTTCCGAGAAATTGAAGGTTCACGAGTCAGTAGATGACCTTCACCTTGAGGTCGTCGAGCAGATCAAGCCTGAAAGCATCGAGATCAGAGAACTGGCGATTGTCATGGAATCAGAGGTCATTGGTCAAGTCGCGCAAGTCGAGGTCACGCAAGAAGTCAACGAGCAACTCGATATCAAGGGACACATCGAGATCCAGGATCAGGTTCAAATCAAGGACCGAGTCGAAGTCATCGACCAGGTCGACATCACCGAGCACGTTCACGACAACCAAGTGGAGACCACTGAGTCTGCAAATGTCGCTTCACGAGAGGTCAACGATCAAGTCAACGTCACTCAGGAGGTCGAGGTCGCCCAAGTGATTGCAACTGAGACCTTTGCCAACGACCAAGTCCATGCCAGAGGGCATGTCGAGATGACCGAGCAAGCTCAGATCAGCGAGAAAGACGAGGTCAAAGTCGCTGGACATGAGGTCGCAGACCATGTCGAATCCGAGGTTGTTGTCGCAGAGACAGCTCATGATGAGCTTGCAGCTGCCGAGTCTGTGGAATTGGCAAAGTCCGACATCAGCGATGCCCCCGAAATCGATGACTCGGCAATTTTCCTGGAGTCCGAAGTCTTGGAGACCGAAGATGTTAACGAGCACCCAGAGGTCATCGAGTACGCAGAGACCCACGTCACCGAGGAAGTGCTCATCGAGTCTGCCGATGATATTGCTGTCAACACTTCAGAGGACAAGAGCAAGTCAGAATCTCGGCAAGCAGAGGCATCTGAGCATGACCTCAGGGAGCCTTGCGAGCCTGCAGTCATTGCCGAGCCGGAATGCGATCAATCCCGAGGTATGCTTGAGTCTTCAGAGATTGTTGAGATCGCAGAAACGGTTGAGGCTGCCGCCGTCATCGAAACTGCCGGAAAAACCGAGTCCGCTGCAGTCATTGAGTCTGCTGAAGTCGAAGTAGTCGAGTCTGCCGAAATCTTGGAAATCAACGATGTCGTCGAAACTTCTGAGGCTATTTCAACTACCGAGATCGTTGAGCCTGCCCACGTTGTCGAAGCTGTCGAAGCTGTCGAAGCCGTCATTGAGTTTGCTGAGGTCACTGAAGCGACCGAGGCCATTGAATCGGTCGTTGAGACTCGCGAAATCGCCGAGTCTCTCCAGGATATCGAAACTCCTGGACCCATCGAATCTGTCATTCTGTCCACAACCATGGAAGTTACCGAAATTGACACTGCCGTCGAATCTTCTGAGGTGGCTCAAGTTGCCGAGGCCGTCGAATCTGCTCTGGTTGTTGAATCTGTCATCGAATCTTCTTCTGTTATCGAGTCCGCCGAGGTCATTCAAGCATCCGCCTCGATCGCCGAAGAGGATATCACAACATCCACTGAACCGACTGAGGCTATCAAGCCTGCTCAGGTTGCTGACACTACTGTGACCGAGACTGCTGAGGTTGTCGAGACTGCAGAGGTTGTCGAGACTACCGAGAATTCTCGCACTGAGGTGCTCGAGGCCACTGAAGTAGTCGAGACTGTTGAGGTGGTCGAGACTGCTGAGGTCGTTAACACTGAGGTCGTCGAGACTGCTGAGGTCGTCGAGACTGCTGAGGTCGTCGAGACTGCTGAGGTCGTCGAGACTGCTGAGGTCGTCGAGACTGCTGAGGTCGTCGAGACTGCTGAGGTCGTCGAGACTGCTGAGGTCGTCGAGACTGCTGAGGTCGTCAACACTGAGGTCGTCGAGACTGCTGAGGTCGTCAACACTGAGGTCGTTGAGACTGCTGAGGTCGTCAACACTGAGGTCGTTGAGACTGCTGAGGTTGCGCGCTCTGAGGTGGTCGAGATTGCTGAGGTCGTTAACACTGAGGTCGTTGAGACTGCTGAGGTCGTTAACACTGAGGTCGTCGACACTGCTGAGGTTGTGCGCACTGAGGTGGTCGAGATTGCTGAGGTTTCTCGCACTCAGGTCGTCGAGACTGCTGAGGTTCGCGAGACTGCTGAGGTTGTCGAGACTGCTGAGGTTGTCGAGACCGCCGAGGTCATTGAGACCACCGAGGTTGCTCGCACTGAGGTTATCGAGACTGCTAAGGTGGCCGAGACTGCTGAGGTGATCGAGACTTCCGAGGTCGTCGAGACTGCCCAGGTGGCTAAGACGACTGAGGTGATCGAGACTGCCGAGGTCGTTAAGACTGCTGAGGTGATTGAGACTGCCGAGGTCGTCGAGTCTACTCAGGTGGTTGAGACTGCGAGGGCGGACGAGATTGCTGAGGTCGTTGAGGCTGCTGAGGTGATCGAGACTGCCGAGGTCGTCGTTGTCACCGAGGTCGTCGAGACTGCGGTCGTCGACACCGAGGTTGTGAAGACTGAGGTTGTTGACACCGAGGTCGTCGAGACTGAGGTCGTTGAGACTGAGGTTGTTGACACCGAGGTTGTCGAGACTGCGGCCGTCGAGACTGAGGTCGTCAAGACTGAGGTCGTTGACACTAAGGTCGTTGACACCGAGGTCGTCGAGACTGAGGTCGTTGAGACTGAGATTGTCGAGACTGAGGTTGTCGAGACTGCGGCCGTCGAGACTGCGGCCGTCGAGACTGAGGTCGTCCAGACTGAGGTCATTGACACCGAGGTCGTCGAGACTGCGGTCGTCGAGACTGAGGTCGTTGACACCGAGGTCGTTGAGACTGAGGTTGTCGAGACTGAGGTTGTTGACACCGAGGTCGTTGACACCGAGGTTGTCAAGATTGAGGTCGTTGATACCGAGGTCGTTGACACCGAGGTTGTCAAGACTGAGGTCGTTGATACCGAGGTCGTCGACACCGAGGTCGTCAAGACTGAGGTCGTCGACACCGAGGTCGTTGACACCGAGGTTGTCAAGACTGAGGTCGTTGATACCGAGGTCATTGACACCGAGGTCGTTGAGACCAAGGTCGTTGACACCGAGGTCGTCGAGACTGCGGTCGTCGAGACTGCGGTCGTCGAGACTGAGGTTGTAAAGACTGAGGTCGTTGATACTGAGGCTGTTGACACCGAGGTCGTCGAGACTAAGGTCGTCGAGACTGAGGTCGTTGAAACTGAGATTGTTGACACTCAGGTTGGTGACAGGATTATTGAGACTGAGGTCGTCAAGACCGAGGTCGTCACGACTGCTGAGGTGGTTGAGACTTCTGAAACTATTCACCCTGAGGTTCTTGACACTGCTCAGGTTGCCGAAGCTACTGGAGAAGCAAAGGTTTCTGAGGCTGCCGAGCCTGCTCTCGCCATTGAGCTTGTTACTGAGTCTGCCGAAGCCGCCAAATCTGCCGAAGCTCTCGAAAACATCCAAGCTGTCGAATCTGTCGAAGTCGTCGAGTCCTTGAGGGCTGCCGATAGTACCCCGGTGATCCAGTCAGCTGAGGCCACTGAGACGGTTGAGGTTGTTGAATCTGCCATTGTCGTTGATACGGCTCAGGTCATTGAATCCGCTGTTGTCGTGGAATCGGTCATTGAATCCGCCAAGGTCGTCGAATCTTCCCAGAGCGTCGAATCCGCTCCGGCCTTTGAAATCGCCCCGGTCTCCGAGCAAAATGTCATCGAACAAGTTCAAGACGTATGCATCAACACTGAAATCACCACGCAAGACGAGCCCAAGCAGGTTGATGTTTTCGAGTCCGCGGATATTCCAGAGCCTGTCGTGGACCGCGAGATCACAAAGACAGAGGAGCTCGAAACTACAATCGAATCGGAGATCTCGGAGTCTACACACTTTACCGAGTCCACGGAGGCGATCGAAAATGACGTGTCGCCCACTGTTGCCGGGTCGGAGATCACTGAGTCTACTGAGATTACCGAGTATACGGAAACTACCGAATCCACCGAGGTTAGCGAGGTCGCAGAGGTCACCGAGTCCTCAAAGGTCATCGAGTCTATTGAGGTGACTGGGCCCGTCAATGTCATTCAATCGGAGACCGTCAAACTTGAGGGCGTCGTTGATTCTGCAGACACCACTCCTTCCGCCGAGTTTCGCGAGGCGATGCAGGCCGAGTCCACCGAGCTCATCCGTTCGGTGGAGATCGCTGATGTTGCTGAGGTCGTTGAGCATACTAGGGTTGCGGAGCTTGTTGAGGCCACCGAATCCGTCAAGGTCGAGGCCACCGAGTCTACAGCGTCGGTTGAGATCACCAAGGCCCTCGAAGTCACCGAGTCTACCGAATCCGTCGAGTCCGTCAAAGTCACCGATTCCGTCGAGGCCACCGAGTCTGTCGAAGTCATCGAGTCTGTCGAAGTCACCGAGGCCCTCGAAGTCACCGAGTCGGTCGAGGTCACCGAGGTCACCAAGGAGCTCGAGGTGACTGAGTCAATTCAGGTCAACGAGCATATCGACATCGAGGCCATCGAGTCCACAGCGTCAATTGAGACCAACCAGGTCCTCGAGGTCGACGAGTCCGTCGAAGTCACCGAGTCCATCGAAGTCACCGAGTCCATCGAAGTCACCGAGTCCATCGAAGTCACCGAGTCCATCGAAGTCACCGAGTCTCTCGAGATTAACGAGTCTGTCGAGGTCACCGAGGCCGTTGAGATCACCGAGGCCGTCGAGGCTTCCAAGTCGATCGAGATGATGGAGTCTGTCGTCGCTGAGACCGCTGAGTTCATGGAGTCTGTCGAGGCTGCCAAGTCTATCGAGGTCACTGAGTCGGCTGAGGTTACCAAGTCTGTTGATGTCTCCGAGTCGATTGAGGTCGCCGAGTCGATTGAGGTTGCCGAGTCGACTGAGGTCACTGAATTGATCGAGGTCACTGAATCTGTCGAGGCTTCTAAGTTGATCGAGGTCATCGAGTCTGTCGAGATCACCGAGTCCGTCGAGGTCATCGACTCTGTTGACTTCCAGCCCAATGAGTCTTCCAAGGTCAGCGAGTCTATCGAGATTGACGAGTCCGTTGAGATGACCCAGTCTGTCGAGGCTGCCAAGGTCATTGAGTCCATCGACATTTCAAAGCACGCCGAGATCACCGAGACCGTTGAGGTCACCGAGTCTGTCGAAGTTGTCGAGTCTGTCGAGGTCATCGAGTCTGTCGAGTTCCAGGTCAACGAGTCTATCAAGATCAACGAGTCCATTGAGATCGATGAGTCTGTCGTGGTCAACAAGTCTGTCGAGGCTGTCGAGGCTGTTGAGGTCGTTGACTCCATTGAAATCTCAACGCCCGTCGAGGTCGCCGAGACTGTCGAGGTCACTGAATTCGCCGAGGTCCGCGAGTTCGCAGACTCTGTCGTTGATAACAAGTCCATCGAGGTTACTGAGTCGGTGGAGGTTGTCGAGGTCGTTGAAGTTATCGAGACTTCCGAGGCTACAGTCGCGGCCGACCTTCTTGAATCTATCGACGAGACTGTCACTGAGAAGCTTGAGGCTGTCGAGATGACTTGGCCCGTTGTGGAAAGGTCAGAGCCTGGACAGTCATTGGAGCAGACCGAATTTGCAGAGGCGACCAGATTCTTGAGGGACATTGAGACGCAATCGGTCGAAGGAGTTCGCCTGAGTCCCGCAGACTTCGGGCTGACAAAGTTCTACGCGGAGAATGACTATTGTTTCCAGCAAGTCAGGCGGAATGCGACCAAGCTCATGCAGGATTCCTTGAGCGTTCTGAAGACGGAGGAGGACGTCCGTGACCTCGTCAGGCTCGCACTTTACCAGCCGGTCTTGTACTGTGGTGAGTAAGAAGAATTGGCGTTGGGCTGCTGTTCATGGGGAAAGGCGCTAACGTGGGTTTATGATCAGACGACAGCTCTTCCATGTGGGACGGCACACGGATTCAGGACCAGATTGAACTTGCGGGACACATGTCTCGCGTCTCGACTCGTCTCGCGCCCGAGGGATACGGTTTGAGCCTACAGTTTCTCAACCACAGCCATGAGCTGGCTAGCGACTTGTCGTCGGGGCAAGTAGCGGAGGTTGTCGCAAATGTGAAGCCATTTGGCAGCACGAAGATCGGCATGAACCTCAAGGAGAAGATCCTGGAGCCGCTGGTGTACAGGGTGCTCAACAAGGAAGATGGCAAGCTCGAGCGTCCCATTCTCGTCTCCTGCATCAGTGACGGTCACCCCACCGGTGAAGCACGAGAGACGCTGCAGGAGACCATCCTAGACTGCATCGAGTTCCTTGAGCAGAAGGGCTACCCACGCACAGGTACATGATTTTGGGCGATTTTTTTCTTCCTGCCATTTTCTAATGCGCATCAATGCAGGCGTTCTCTTCCATATCGGGCAAATTGGCGACGACCCGGAGTCGACGGCATACCTTGATGAACTGCGCAGGGACGACAGGCTCAATGGCGTTGTGTACTGTTCTTACGGTAAGTCCCTTGGAACGCGTCCGACTGACGATGAGATAGATGTGCTGACTGTTTTGTCTTAGGACTGGACAAGGAATACAGGACGGTCTATGAGAATGACGAGAACTTGGAGCGCTGGGTAAGCCATCGATCTTTGCCTTGTCATGAAGGTCAACTTTACTGACGATTACGCGCGAACAGGTGCTCAAGACGCTCTCGAGGCCTCTGTGAGGAGAAAATAATTGGTCAGGGGAGAAGGCAGAATGATACGAAGGTCACATCAGGGCACGAGATTGAAAACATGGACGGCGTAGTGGAAGGAGTTTTGATGATCCTTTTCTTTTTTTCATTTTCATATTCTAGCGTGTCCCTTATTTCCTTCCTGTTTCTTTTTTTTTTCCTTTTTTTTCCTCTTTCTTTTCTTCTTTTCTCTTTTTTTTTTCTCTTTTCATGTTGGTCTTCAAAGACGAGATACTAGCGTATGAAGAATACAGAATGGTATTGGCCTTGAACATCTTGGTCCTTCAACTTGAAAGCCGTGATGGGATCAATGTGTCGCGGGCATAATCCGTCAAAGGAACCGTGATGGCTATTCGGGATTTACACATTTCGAAGGATTTCTTTTTGTTTGACGATGGGTTTGAGCGCTTGGATTGGGATGGCATGGTGGTGCATTCCTCTATGTTCAAGAATAGCAGCGTCGCAGGTCAAGAACAGGAGCGTCGCGTGTCAAGAATAGCAGCGTCGCATCTGAAGAATAAATAGATGCAAGAATAGCGCATGCAGCGTTGCACATGGCAAGAGATCCTTCGAGGAGGATCGCGTGTGCTTAGGAATCCGTGCTGAAGAATCAATGTCTCCTCGAGCAATACCCGGCTGAATAATCCGTTTTCAGCAATATCCGGCGCGAGAGGGCCGGTCCAACGGGAAGCGGAGGTGCGGGGCGGGACGGGGACGGTGGGACGGGCGGGACGGGCGGGACCGGGTTCTGCATTGGACGAGCGATGAAGAAGTCAGATGGAAGCATGTTCGCAATCTAGATGTCTCGCATGGTGTGACCACTCTTCCAAATCAAATACAAAGAAAAAAAAACAAAGAGGCCGGAAAAAAGGAGAAGGCGGCCGAGGCAAAAGGAAATGAAACGTTGAAAGAGGTGGAAAAACAAAGAGTGGAAAAAAAGAAATGGACGAACGGGGAATTGAACCCCGGACCTCTCCCAGATCGACGCCTTTCTTTGGTGTGAAGAAAAGTGCTAAGGGAGAATCATACCACTAGACCATCCGCCCGAGATGTTGGTGATTGACACGGAACAACAGGTCTTGAGGGACGCGCACGAGTCGAGGAGCTGGAAGAGGCAGATGTCGAGCCAGGGGTTGGGGTCGGGGGGGCTGAGATGAGCCTTGATCGCCTTGATATCGTCGACGACAGTGCGGTCGGTGTTTTTGATGGACCATGTGTGATTTGACCACGGGAGACCTGAGAAGACGAGATGGAGAGAAGTCTATTTGATGGCCGAGAAAAGAAAGCAACGGGATGAGTGGTGTGTCGTCGAAGCGAAGGTCGCCGTTTCGGAGACTTGTTTCTTTTCACCTTCTTCCCGAGCTTCTCCGTTTTCTCCTATTCATTCTTCTCTGCCTCTTCTCTTTCTGTCTCGGAGACAAAAAGGGAAGAAAAAAAGGAAAAACAGTACCCCGTAGTGAGACAGGGAAAGAAGAAGAGGGAGACGGAGAAGGAAAGAAAAATCAACGGCGACGGCGCAAATCAACGCCCTTGTCCCGAGCTGTGCTCGATACCTTGATCCATGCGCGTCAATCATGGCATCGACGGCTCGTACGAGTATGTACGAGCCCATGCTGCGGAAGCGAGGTCAGGGCCAGGGGTGCGATTTCCCCCATCCGGCGAGCTGGATGACTCGAGATGCCACGGATGAGAAATACTCGTACTGGCATGGAGGACGGAGTATTGGGACCAGACATGAGGTGGCCGGGTCGAGGTCCAAGGGGAGCAATGGGTACGGCGTGATGCACGCCATTTGCGTGCGGTGCTTGGCGTGCTCGGGCCTGGCAGCGGAGAGCGCTCGTGATCATTCTGCAGGACGGGGAGGGATCGTCGAGGTGAGATTCCGCATGGATTTGATTATGGACGGTGGATCTCTGGATGCCAGTACCAGTACGGAGTAGGGAGTAGGGAGTAGGGAGTACTGGTACTGGTACTGGTACTCGTACGAGCATCCGTGGCGAGGTGTGCAGGGTCCCTGAGCTCGGTCAGCAGAGCTCGCGATCCATGCTTTCATGCTCCATCTACCTGTACGGAGTACAGGTAGAGGTAGAGGTAATCCATCCGTGCCATCCATGTCATGAATGCTTCCATGCTTCCATGCTTCCATGCTGCTTCTCACCTGCCAGGATGCCGTACATACGAGTACTCGTATCCATCCATACCCTGCTGCTCTGCTCTGGTCTTGCTCTGGTCCGTAGTCCGTAGTCCATACCTGTACCTGTAGTCCCATGAGTCCGTGGTGCCGATGGTCAGTATCATCTGTGGAGGCCGCGAATCTGGAATCCTGCGCAGCATTGCGCAGCATTGATGCGTGCCCCGTTATCGGTAAGATGGATGGGTCCGGAGAACCCAGCAGCTCAGGGAGGATAGGACCCAATGCTCCGTACCGGTAAGCCCATCATGGGATCAATGGATCATACCAGTGCCTGTACTCTGGAACCTGCTCATGCTCCATATTCCAAGGTATTCCAGCTCCACGCCAGTACTCGTGCTCATACTCGTACGAGTATCACGGACTGGAGTACGGAGTAAAGGATCCCGGGTTCCCCTGAGCGGCGCGACCGAAAGTCTGCGGTCGCCTGGGCAGGCAGCACGATTCCGGATGACTCCTTGTCTCAGGCTTGGGTGATGAATATTATGAAGATGATGGGGGATGGTAATCATGATGATGATGATGATGATGGCGATGACAAGAAAGATCGAATCCATCAATCCATCGCAAGCGCAGGGCTGTGCACACACTTGTAGGCTCCGGAGGTGCCCACTGCCGGCCTTGCCCGGCCTTGCCCGGCCTTGGAGTCGACAGGACGAAATCCTCGTGCTCGTACTCGTAGATCAATCGGTCCACTTGTCGCATCCGCATCCGTGCTGCCGCCTGCGCGAGATGGGTACCAGTCAGAGGCCTGCATGAGATCTCTGCATGCAATGCCTGCCGGTTCATGCAGGACGCGCATTGATGGGTCATTGATGCGGTGGGTGGATTGATCAATGGGTGAGGCTATTCGGTGCGCACGGCGACTCGAGAGTTTGAGGGGAGTCGCAGGTGGGCATCTGGCGGTCCAAACGCGCCGAGGAAAGAGGGGAAGGGGGGGGGGGGGGAGGACGGCTCTCGCTGGCTCCTGCCTGCCCGGGATGGGGAGTTCCCGGGATGGAAGTTTGGAAGTTGCAACTTGAAGTCTGCTGGAAGGAGCAGATGCCAGTGGGTGATACAGAGTACCCTCTCACGAGTACAGGTACGGACTCGAAACGGAGTCGAGTTTGTACTCGTAGTACGGAATGCTCAGGGAAGGTACGGAGTACGAGTGCGGGCAGGCAGGGCAGGGCAGGGCAGGATGGCGCGGGCAGCGGGCAGTGCCTTCCTTCCGTGAGTCAGTCAGTCGTCGCAGGCTGCAGGAGCGGCCCTCCAAGTTCCTCGTACTCGCCCTCGAACCCCGGTAGGTTCACCGGGCAGGTGCGACGGTCTCACGACGCTCTTTCCAGAAAAGTCCAGAAGATCCGAATGAGAATAGGCAGGTACCGACTACTATACCTTAGGTACTCCTACCTTAGTAGTTAGTACCTTTGATCCTAAGTTCTTTTCGATACAGTACAGGTACAGGTAGTATTTGCTTCAATAAACAAAAAAACAATATTCAACTTGATTGATTCCTACTACTATCACGACAAAGACATCCATCCATTCAAGCCCCTCGGAGGAGTCAGCTCGGGGCACGCCGTGGATCATGGGCATGGCCCGCAAATGAGGTGATTTGCAGAGACGGGGAGGGGAGATCCGTCTGTTGGGCTGTTGGCTGCGAGATGCGGGCCGGCACTCGCTGGCATTGTCCGCATGTGTGTGTGTATGTACTCCGTACATTGGATTGATCCTGGATTGATCTGGGTTGATGGATGGATCGATCAATAGTACGGAGTACGAGTATTGGCAGTGACAGGCGGCTCTCCGCAATCTCTAACAGCGTGAGACGGCAATTTCTCACGATGGTGTCGTACAGAAAAGTGGTACCAACAAGGACGAGTAGTACTACGACGAGTAGTAGTAGTAGTAGTAGTAGTAGTAGTAGTAGTAGTAGTAGTAGTAGCAGTAGTGGTGCTCGTACTCGTACGTGCGCGCAGGTTGAGGCTCAACGGATTGGTGGTTTGGTACTGGTATCGTACGAGTACGAGCACTTGCGCTGGTGCTTGTGCTTGTGCTTGTGCTTGTGCTTGTGCTCTGCGAGCGAACAATGGATGGGATGGACGGATGGATGGATGATGCTATTCTCGGCGCTGCCTTTGGACGGCCTACTCGTTCAGGGCGGCCTCGTGCATGTCGAGGACGAGGACGAGTGCAGCACTCTGAGCAGGGCTGCTGCCTTGCCTTGCCTTGCCTTGCCTTGGCTCACCTTGGCTCACCTTGGCTCGCGGGTTGCGATCTTACTACTACGAGTACCTACCTAATTGATGCCGCAGAGTCTTGAATGCCGGCGAGAGCTCGAGGGCCCGGCATCGCATCAAGGAAGCACGAGTTAGCATGTATTGATGTATGTTATGTACATACTACTCCGTAGGACAGAATCAATGACCGTTGGGTGGCCGGGTGAGACAAGGTCGAGGGGTCCGGCCAACTGAGACCTGGGATGGAATGCGGATGGACGCCTTCTGGAAGAAA